>JAOBYE010551193.1:0-12730 GCA_025403585.1 Parazoanthus swiftii
CTATTTTCTTCCTGATAAGTCCACATCCAATGCAGTTGACATTATTTTTTTCTGAAACAAGAATTTGAGCTTGGATGCATTTTATCATCGAACAGACTTGCAGCAGAATGAAAGCGATCGTGGACTACAAAGCACAGTGCAACTTCGATGTATGCACACTCTTCGCTAGCAGATAAATAAAACTAAAGTGTTTTTATCAAGTTTACTTTACTGTAAGTTACCTGCACATTAATCCAACTAATTCAGTTTGACACACAATAGCAATTAGGTATTGCAATACTAAATGTCATGACAACATTGATGAATTCAAAAGTTTAACCAGGTGATCACATGTTTTCTGTAAAAAGTCAACTGCTAACCTGCAAGACTGATAAACTTTGGTTCAATTACTGGCTCAAATGTAGTACACTAAGCAAACAGTAGCTGGTAGAGCTGAATGGAGTCAAAGATCTAGATATAATACTCCTGTGTTACAATCTGATCAGTAAGCAACTCAGCAGAGACTATTCTGATTACTAATAAAAAAAAGATTGGATGACAACCAATTGTTTACAAAAACAATCGACATCTGCCAAAGTTGTACAAAACAGAATATTCATAACATTCTTAGCTGTTCATTAAAATTTACATAAAGATAAAATGCTTCTGATAGAGAATCGAATACGAGCACTGCAAAAAAAAACATAAACTCAAATTTATCTGGATTAAAGTGTCAAGACAACAGTTACAACTTGCACTAAAACAGCCAAGTGCAAAATATTTTGTAATATTACTGCAATAATTATACTGTTATAAACAGTGACAAAACTGACTAAACAGTGAATAAAAACTATTGCATGATTTTTTTAATATTTGCTCAATTTCAAAATGAAAATACTAGGGTGTGGTGTTCAACACTCAAATTAATTCAACAAGTAAATTTAATGCAAAGGTTTTTAGGAAACAAATAACTTCAACAAAAATACAACATTAGTCAGCAGTTATTAACTTTTAGATATTAACTACAATTGTGAAAACTATGCTCAATGCAATATCCATAGACGTTACAGTGTTATGATCTTACATGTAATAAATTATTTGCTAGTTACACCTGCTTGGATTTACTGCAATGAAAAGCGGCACATAATGCTGCCAGAAACCACCTTCAAAAATTCTCGCTTACCAAGAAAAACTACAAGTCATTCGAGCACCATGTCTGAAATGCATTGTTGCCAGACCACTAACATCTGACCATTTTCTTTTACTAACAAAAGCACTATTTCATGCTAGAGTAAAAATAGTGGATTCTAAGTTGAAATGAATATTAGTGAAGGATTATTAGTTGGCAAGTTAATTACCTATTAATATGAAACCCAGCCTGCAACTGCAAGATATTCGGACAAAACAACTTAATTCTCAAGTCACACTCTTGTAAACTGTCAAGAAAGCAGTTGTCAAACAGGAGTCAAAAAAAGTCACTTGAAAAAGATCTGATGAGAGAAATAAATACATCAGTGATTGTTAGGTTTAGGAGGGAAACTCACCATTTTTTCCAACTAGTTGTTAGCACTCCTGTATAGCTTTAGCCCAGATGAATAGTGATCTTTCTGATTTTGCATGCAAAACCACTGTAGGTTTGTTTCTTACAAACATACACATTCACATAAAAACAGTATTTGCATGATAACAAAAAGAAAATGACATCTTCCAAGACTCTTGGTATAATATCACTTCTTGATTGGCTGAGCCTTAAAACCAGCTGTTCTGATTCTTAAAAACACAAAAGTTTGATTGACAAGATTAAGACTACAGGTGAATTCAATCTTCAGAACATAAAAAATGTTATTCAACTGAAATTCTAAGTAACCTTAAACTTGCTGCTGGGTTTTTATTCACTCACTAGCTGTTTTTGCAATTCGTAATTATAAAATCTTCATCAAAACAAGCAGCTGTTCGGCTGCAACCAAGGCAAACTGTTGACTTAAACTGTGATGATCAAACACAAAAATCTCTCAAGTGGTTAGAACTTCAAGAAAAACTTGAAGTCAAGCAAGAGGTAAATAACTGAAACTGTCTTCATCAATACTTGGGTATCTAAAAATGCAATAGTTTAGTTTGTTAAATATTGAACACTGCTAAGTAAATTTTAAATATTTTAAATTGTTCATTGAAATTGTTTTAAATGTTAAAAAAGTTTCCCAGACATGTTATAGTACTGCATTAATTTTTAACAAAGACCTTTTAAAACTGCATAGAAATTCACAACAAACAAATCTTTAACAATACGTTTTGAAAAACTCACACTTACAGTTAACAAAATCAATTTCTCGTAAACTCTTGTCAACACTTAAAAAATGATGTAATTGCAGTCTAGTATGGTGTTTTTTTTATTAAAACCACACATCATTTTGGAAAACAATCTGGACATTTGATAAAACTACTGTTAACTTCAGCATATCAAAGAATCATAAACAACATTTTATTATCCAGATTACACTGGTCAGTGTTACGTCTACCTAGAGCTGTGATACTTGTCCTTACCACACAAAAATTCTGAAAAAATGCAATTTATGTACATTAACAAAGCAAGTGCGTCCTTATCCATGGACATATTTATTTGGTGTACAAAATAATATATATTTAGACTATCAAACCAAAAAAAAACTCAACTGATTAGAAGTAACATACAAGGAACTCCCTGATGTGGGGTTGGGAGTCACTGAACTTGGTCTCAGACCAACATTTTTATTCTTGACCTGCTACATTTTCAAACATCAAAGTTTCAAATGTTACAAAAATTTTGCATTTTGAGAAATAACCAACACTAAACACTTCTACTCTTCAAGACGACCAAAATGAATGGTCACAGTATGGTAATTCAACTCCTGGTTCAAAAGTTATGACAGTAACAATTTTTGCTTTTGTTCAGCAGATCATAACAATATTGACCCTTTATGACTCAGTGACTGGGAGTTTAGGCCAATAATTAAGTTTTCAATCCACAGTTACATATACATATCATGGTCTTTAATTATTTGGTAGAAATGAAGTTTAATTATAACAAAAATCAACTTTATTACAATAACATTTTACAATAATTTTTGAGATTGTTATACCAAGCATTGTTTTACAACAGCTTGCAATTTTGTGTCAAAAGCTGCTACCACACAGAATGAATTTTTCAAAATTTCCTCACAGTAACATGCTGACCACAAGTTTATCAACATTTTGAATAGTGGATATTAACAAACCTGGAAGCCATTTGGTATAAAATGTTTGTATTTGCTAGGTTTTTAGGAGTAAATAGCAATAAACAAGGACAGCATGTGCTTCAACTGGAAAAAGATGAAACATGATCCATGGCATTCAGCTGCACACCAAGTCTTACGTAAATATTACATTGAATTGTAAGTGCTCTATTTGGTTTGGCACTTCCTGGCCAACCAATAATATATTTCCAGCTTTATTTTATAAAAAATTCCAATGTTTTGATCAACAACATGAACAAGTTTTTTCGATATCTTACAGGAAACGGATTTATAACGGACCATTTTTGTTTTATATGCTATTTGCACATGGCACCCGTCCTTCTTGATCCCTGTGACCACCTTTAAAATTAGTTTTTCAAGATATACATTTTTGGCACTGTTTCATATTCTTATTTCCAAAACAATTGACCTGAAACAATATGATCTTTAAGCAGTCATGAATATCTTTGTATGTTTTAGTCTGCCTGGGAAGTCTTACAATATAACACCCGGCTAGAATTTTATTCATTTTTCAAGTAGGAGAATGCACATGGCAGAAAAGGCAGCCAAAGTAGAACACTTTTGGTGAATAAACATTGCATGATTTGAAAGTACGGTAGGCGGATGCCGACCCTTGTGTATACATTGGTATTGATAACCGGGACCAAGTTTCAAGTTTACAAATTTGGTATATTGATAATACCAAAAGCTTGTATTATTTCATTTTTATGTAGAAATGGTTAGAGGCACTATAGCAAACCAAAAGACTTAAAAATGAGATGGTCCCCCTCATCTGTTTGTTGGAATATATTATATGAAGTCACATGCTGGCTTTTAGTTATATCAAAAATGAAAGTTAAGCATTGATTTCAGACTTTCAACATATACACAACATGGAAAAAGACTAGTTTAGCAAACTAAGAGGAAAATATGTAGTCTATTCCAAAATTCCAAAGTATTAGCAGACTGAATATCAAATAGTAATGAACTACAAAATTTAGGTCCCTGGCATCTAACAGAAATTTTCAGAATATTGATTCTAAATTTAGGAATGTGAAAAAGCTTAGAACTTCTTTTATTGCAAACATGAACTTGAGCATTTCAAAAAAAAATATTCTGTAGAAAACTTGAGGGAGCAACTTAACTTTAAACTGGAAAATAATTTTACCATCTTGAGATAGGCAAAAATAGAACTAAATTTAAGGATTTTTAACAATTTAAAATGTCTTAAATAATGGGTCCTGCCTTCTAATGTCAAGTTGTACCATCTCGATACAAACTATGGATTCAGCAAATTTATACTAAGTGGCAGAGTTAAATTAAATGGTTATCAATGAGGATGTGTGTATGTGACTAAAGTCACGTCAGTACTCACTTGTTACCGTTGCCAAGGAAACAGATAAGTAGTGCCTAGAGATGGGAAGTGGAGAGAGAAAGAATGAATTGAGTGTGCCTACATATATGATCCAGCAGAGTCAGCCAATAAATGTTGGAACTCTGTTGAAAATGATGGAAGGTGACTGCTGCAAAATCAGTGGGACAAAACAACCTTCTAAATAAATTGACAACCCACACGTTTTCTTCATTTTGCCACAAAAACTGTTGGCTTTGTAAATGTAATTTTAGAACTTAAACCGAGTTTCCCTATAATAAATAAGAAAAAGAGTAAAACTGCCATCATAAGGAAGCACAAACTAAATAAAGTTGCTGTTTAATAGTAAATAAGCTCTTTTATCACATTAGGTACATTTCAGTCTAGCTCACCTATTATTCTCGATTTCCTACCTTCACTACTCAACAATCTTTTACAAGTAACCAATCACTTCAACTGACATCTTACTTCTGGCAAATGTTCAAATTACTTAAACTTACTCCACATATCATTCTAACTTATTCTCAAACGGGCCTTTCCCCAATGCAACATTTGAAAACTTAAAAGGTCCAAAGTTCAGAACCTCATCAAGAATACCAATATATGATATAAAGGAAGAGATGTTGTTGTGAAGTATGTGTATTAAACCTACCCCTACAACTGACTTTTTCCATGTTAAAACTTACTTTGTTTTCATTTATAATAAAACCGTTTTGCAAAGTCAGGATGACTATCACATTTTTTTTAACTGCTCTGAGTTAATTCTTTAAGCAAGACAATAGTATTACACAGGTTATATGAAATCGCTCCAAGCAGAACTATTAGGAATAATATAGTGATAATCATAATAATTTAGTGCAAACTCCTCCCTGCATACCAGTTCTTCCCTCCCACAAATAGCATGACCTGTGCCCCCAGGGCAGATCTACGTGTTTGGCCAGAATATTTTAATACTAACCAGAACTTGGCATGCAATATTGCAAAAATGTGTTTGTAATGCAGCAGGAATGCAACTTGTGTTCCAACCGAAAACCTTTAACTCCTAAACTTAAGTCTTTTCACAATTCACAACCTAATGAATGATTTTATCTGCTTTCAATTATCATTAATTCTTGGCCACTACTCAGGTTGAACAAGTGCCTAAAATTGGCTAAGACCAGACAGACTCACTCCTTCTTGAACAAAGACTCTGTGTCTGTGGATTCTAAATAACTTGAATTCCTGCTTCAATTTGAAACAAACCAGATGTAAAAATGAAACCAAAAAGGCAAAACGGAAAACCTATAATCAACTAAATCTGGAGTTTTCTTGTAGCATACTTCAAGACTGTTTTTCAAGAATGATTTATTCATTTGGATAGTTTTTCACAATTTTGCAGAGGTTGATCAAATATATGAATTAATATATAAATGCAGTGGCACTAACAAGTGATATCCAGTACAACATAGACCCCATCGTCCAAAACATTTGGAGCAGGACCACAAAATGGCACCAACATAAAACATGATATTGAAGAAGTTTACACCACATAACTCATTTTCCAACAGAACAGATTAAAAACCTAATAATTTATTATGGATAACTATTAGAACTGGTAACCGTATAGTGATATCTTTCATGTTGTTCGTATGAAACCAAGCCTCAAAAAAGATGACAATACTATTATTTTGATATGATCTTGTGGAGAAACTTGCAGTGAAGTTGCACATGTTGAAAGGATCTTTAACTCATTATCTTTGTTGTGTGACATACAATAAAACTTTGACAAGGAAATTATATCACCTAATTATATTGTATTTAGTTTCAATGATACATACAAGGTTAACATATATCTATGATCCACACAATATGCAATACCTGGAGCAGTCAGGTGATGTGTGACACAGCAATTCCTTTATGAAGTCATTCATTAAAATGAAAACAAAATTTATTGCTAGAAGCTCCACGATTCATCTATAAAACATAGCTTGAAAGAACATTTAACACTATGGGACTACATTGCAAATGCCAAAAATATAAGAAAAGATGTTTTACCAAAGACAATTTCAGCATTTATTGCTAAATCACAAATCCAAAACATAATCCTGGTAATAGTTGGGCACCATTTTGCATAAGTTCTTAAAATAAAACTGATCCAAATACCAAGTCAATGAAACTGCAAAATTTGCACCCTACCTGAGCTAAATATGAGCAATACTCAAGAAATGGTGCACTTGGCCAACATTGAAAAGGTCAGCAGGAAATTTAACAGAATTTGCTCCATACTCCCAGACAACAATTATTGTTACAATAAGTCTCCTTATTTAAGTTAAGACAGAAATTGGGTTTATTTAAATGATTCTTACAGTACAAGTGTATAAATGGGCAAGTATTTCTATAAAGACAGTCTTAATAAATTTTACAATTATAAAACAGCAATGAGCAGCATATCTCACACATAAAGGCGCACAGGAAATGCAAGATCGTTGACTTATCAAGAGTAACTCTGCTGCCCAAGCCAAATATATAAATTAAACTTTTCTTCTGTCAGTTACAGGAAAATACTGTGCTTTGGGTTCTCCACTGTCTATTAATTTAAGTCTCTATAAATTACAAGAGGATACAAAATACAACTTTAAAACCTACTTTTAAAAGCTTTTAAAACAGGATATCAGTCAATTGGGAGCAATTACAAATGTTTACATTGCTAATTATCACCTCTGCAACTCAATGTAGCCTTGTCTGGGTGCAAGCTGTGACACTCCTTATATTTCTCAATTTGGTGAAGACTCCTGACTTAGTTGCTCTTAGCAAAAACTTAAGACTTTTGAACTGACAATCAATGATAACCAAAAACTTCTGACACATCCAAAGTAGCGAAAAATGAAACATGCAGTAAAACATGCATGCTGGCCAAAAACCCTAGTCTACTCTCGCACAAATATCAGAACATTAAGGAGTTAATACCTTAAACATTCTTTAAATTCAAAACAATGATAAAATCAATGAAGAATGCAACATTTTAAAAACTGGCATGTCACTCACCACTCTTAATCCATGATGTCAACACAATAACCGAGAAATTGGAAATAAAAAATACAACATTTAGCATTTTTCTGCCTTGTTATCTGTGTAGTATATATAATCTTTAGGCAGTGTTTCAGTAGGATATTGTCTGCAGAGCTGGACAAAAAATATAACGAAAGTAAACCTGATATGTACTGAAGGTTTAACTGGGGTTGTGTATCTATTGTACTCCAAAGCTGTGCAACTTTCCACATACTTATTTTAAAATAAAAAAACTCATAACAAAATTAAAAAAACCACCTGAAAATCTATGGATGATGAACCTGTATGCAAAGAATTGGCAGTATGACTTTTCTTTGTTTAAACAAGTCTGATTTCCTATAACATCATCAATGAGTAATTTTGATTTTCCATGGACGCTACAATCCAATGTATGCATTTCTCAAACTATCTATAATAAGAATTTGTGACAGCTGTGGATTGCTCTTATCTAAGATAACCTAACAACGTTAACGAGAGTTAAATTCAACATACAAATAGGCTAGCAAGATACCAAAAAGCATAAAAAATTCAATTCAAATAGCTGACAAACCTGAAAAGAAAAAACTAAACATCAAAACTGAAAACAAAATTCTTGCAACCCCATGCCATGTATAACTTAGAATTTGGAGTTAAATTAAGAATGAAAGTTCATCTGTACCTAGTGTGCAAAAAGAAAAATACGATAATTTAATAACCAGAATAACATTTAAGTTTCATCAAAGGTTGTTATTACGAGCTTACAAGTGCAGTGGAAACTAATTGACAAAACACTTTCACATATCGTAGTCAGACTTGTTTCATAGAAATACTTGTTAAATTAAAAATGTCCTAAATTTTGAAGGAAAAAAACAACAAAAGTCCATGCTTTGTACAAGCACAAACATGCCTTATTCTTTTCCTGCCTTCTGGAAGTGGAAAAGCTGAGATGCTTTGAAAAATAAGCAGGTTGTAAATTATTCTGAACTTAATCAGTTGCACACAGTCAATGTACTTGAAAAGGTTCTCCTTTGTGTATAAAATTATATATTGAACTGTTTATAATAATATCAATGGCAAGAAAATATTCTTAAAAATGATGCAGGCTAATTCACAAGGTTAGCATACAGTGATTGTTGACAATCGGGTCAAGTGAAGCTCAAATCCTTGCAAGGTAGCCTTGACACATGACATCACAAAAAGTGTATTTACTGTAAACTTGAAAGTATTTGAAGAATGTACATTTCGCTTTTTGAACCACAACAAAAACAACAGAAATCCTTGGATTTTCTGGTCTTGGGGTTGCAAAGAAATTCGATAGTCACCCTAAAACGAAATATGATACGCCACTTGCGTTTTCACTTAAAACATTTCTTTTTCATAAAAAGGGAAAAAGGCAATGGTGTTTTTATGAAGTAACTAAGCAGCATTTTACTATATTTTCGATATTTGCCTAAAACTCTGCAGACAACATAGTGTTGTTTTTAAAACTGGTTTTTAAGAAAAGAAATCGAAATATTAATGTAATTCTGAAACTGATGCGCTTAATCCACAGTCTGGTACCGACCACCACTCAAATCAGACGAGATCTCATATAAGGATATTCAAAATAATTTCATTTTGTCAGCTTCGAGGGGTCAGTGATGTGCAGCATAATTTGCCTCACATTTGCGTTTGTCGAGCCTGTTAAAATCATGACAAATTCAAATGATCAAATCGATAGTCCAAACGTTACCTGATAACAGACTATATCAAAACACGCTCAGTAATTTATTTGCTAAACGCACAGTCTCGTATAATCACGCATGCAAATCGCGACTCCAAGTCCAAAGGCAACTCAAGTAAGATCAAGTGATCTCGAAGCGTTTCGAACTCCGTTGTGAGCGAACCAGGAAACGGCCAACGCAATTATGGCGTCGAAGTAGCTGCTTTTGCAAGAAACCTGTAAAGGACTGAAAACGAAATTTACAGAAGTTTTATATCAAGGAATTAGCATCACTTCGATTGCAACAGATTCGAGTACGATAACCCCAGCTATAATTTTCTTCACCAGCTGTCACGAAAGAGAAGTCATCGCGAAAACCAAAAAAAAACAAAGAGATTATATCGAAATGATTTCCTGAAAGGGAAACCTACACTCCATCATTCGTAAATTAACTCGTTTGAGCAATGTTTTTAGATGAAGATTTACAGGAGGAAAGCTAAAAATCAAATGTGTAAGTCTTATGACATGTAAAATTTCGCCAGTATATAATTTGCATAGGACCGAGACAATTGTCAATCGAGATAGCGGCAAGCAAAATTGCTCTCCATTACACAGTTACTATCACTCGAGGCAGGCTATGCAGCAGAAATCAGTGGATATGAATAATTGCAACCAAATAGGCCAACTACAATTTTTGAGCTTCATTTAATTATTTAAATCTTATATTATCTAGGTGCATACATTCGATGGCTTTACTGCACGTTTAGTCCGACTTCAGAAAACTTTTGTTTCATCGACTGATCGAGCATGACTGGAGAACACAATGAGAATTAACCAACCAGGCCAACCAAGCAAAAAAACTCAAACCATGGCACACGTGCATAAAAGAAACAATAACTTTCAGGTGCAAAAAAACGCAAGAGCCAAGAACTTGTTTGAGTGAAGCTGAGACAACTCGCCGTATTAATTCTTGTGGGAAACTTATATTACAGCTACTACTGAAGTTGAATGAAACGTTCGCCAAATCAAGATATCATTTGACGAGTCACACTCGAATTCACAAACTTCCAACAAGAAAATCAGCACCAATATTTCGGAAAATTGCTTTTCTAGCTGTGCAGCAATGAAACTCTATACTCGAGAAACGTACTGTAATCTAACACAGGTAAGCCTTGGCTGAAAACACGAGTTATGAAAGGCCTCCGATTGATTAGCGCAATGGAGGCTGCTTTGTAGTTACAACGATTGCCGCGAAATTAGTTTATGGAGAAATAAACATCGCTAAACACTAAACGCGAAGTTAAATCTCACAAACAGTAACGATAACTAATATTATTCGCTTTCTCTATAATATTTACCTCTGTATGTACAGATAAACTGAGCCAAAATTAGTCTGTGTATGGTTAAAGGCGGCCTGGCTGTAAGATCTTTCGCCGCCCGTGGCAAGCGGTTTGCTTTCTATAGTACAAGCGAATGGTAAAACTCCAATACGCAGATTTTAACCTAACACATATAAACCTGACTTTCTACCCTCGATTCTTCACAACAATCTCCTCGACTTATCGCACTTCTTTTATAGCTACAAGTAAATAACACATTGAAGGAAACGAACTTACTTCAACATCACGTAAGCCGTATGGTTCAGTAGTAGCGCTCGCTAACCAACGCGAAATCCCCTCCGAAATTCGATCCACGGTTCAAGGGAACACGCTCATTCGTATATCATGCTAAATCTATTTGGTCCTCCTTCTCAAGACAGACGTTGTGTAACTTACAGTTCACACCAAATGTTTTGTTTTCTGCGAAACCTATTCCTTTACTCTAATGCTTCGCCTAAGCAGGACTCACTTCCAAGCACAAAAAGCCGAATGCACTGAACTTCTTCAAACGACACATGCATTGAAACTGATTGGTTGTCATCAAGCGGCCAATCACAGCTCCAAAGAAATGTATCTCTATTGTCAATCAAAATACCGCGGCGAATTCGTCGGCAATTTTTCAAAAGATTACGTGCTTTTCCTGTGTTTTGTGATAACTGAATAACTTATCGTGGTTTTCTGTATACTTAACTTTTGAGCAGTCATTTTTGATTTTGTACGAGGTAAGAACTAATAAAAAATTCTCGTGAAATTCGGAACAAGTGAAAGGCAAACCCGCAAAAGCAGCGAAGCGTGTCTGGGGTGGGATTCTGAACTACCAAATGAAGTGGTGACAAGATCCTCTTGTCTTTCCTTTTGTGACATTTTATTGACCACACGTGAATCATACGCCATTGGACAAACTTCTGTCTGATTGACAGACAAAGAAACAACAAGAGAATCATTTAAAAGTTCCGTGATTGCAAATCGTCCATCAGATCCTTTAGTAACGAAATTGGTTTGAGGACAAATTTTCACACATCACCTCTTCTCGTTTGGAGAGCGAAGGAAATGATTTGGAAAAGAAGAAGGCTTGAGGTTTATCTAATACTGTTCTTTTCACAAGTCTTTAACAGGGACTTTACGATAAGTACTAACGTTCAGCACAGTTTCCGGGCTCAGTGAAACAAATATAAACTATTCATTGTTGAGCCATTTTACACTTTTTCTTCATCGTGGGGGTTCTGGAGTGTTTTCCTTCGTACAATTTGTGAATAACCTTCAATGACTGCAGTCTTTATTGGCGTAGGAATGTGTTGTGACCTCCACGGTTACAAATATCGCATTTCTAACAAGGTTAAAATGTTGAAGTGTTGACTATAAACGCTTTCCGGTAACACAAAAATGATCGGGTGCCGTCGTGGAAGCCGAGGACAATCAAACGAGCTTCGAACTGTTCAGATCTTTTAACCGAAAGAAAATTAAGAATCATTTCATTATCTCCTTCACTCTGTTAACCTTTTCGAAAACATAGCAAGTTAATTTTAAAAAGACCATCAATATGAAAGCCTGAGACACCGCTTCTTCTTGGTATTAAAAGAAAACAACTGGCAATTGGCCGGGATGAAAATTGTTCACATACTTTGACAACTGTTGTTTTTGGCAATCAAAAGATTAAAATATTCTCGGTCTTCATGCTCTAAAAAGATGAATCATTAACGTCCTATTTGAATGGCTGTTTAGCAATCGGGGATAATGAACAGTATTTACAAAATTTCATTCATTTCTACAATATAGGTTATTACATACTTTTCAGTCTTCATTATATCTTTATAATATTTATACAATTATTACAATCATTATTGTTATTATTATTGTTGTTGTTATTATTATTATTATTATTATTCATATAATATTTAACATGGAATTATTATTCAATAACATTGTTATCGTTATTGCTAATGTATGACATTTATATTTAGCATTATTAAAACTGTTGTTATTTATTTCTATTATGACTATTATCTCTGTTCATGCTTTTACT
>JAOBYE010551304.1:0-12730 GCA_025403585.1 Parazoanthus swiftii
GTTTTGAATACCTTACCTTAATTCGCAAAAAAGTTTCAGCTTGTGAAATCGCTAAAATTAAGTGACTTATGTTGCAAGATTTACAAAAAATCGCTAAATTAAAGTGTCGCTAAATACGGGTTTTTCAAAATCGCTAAATTAACGTGACGCCAAAATTTCATGTAATAAGGTACATCAATTCAAAACAAATCAAAAAGTTTTTGTGAAAGCATTTCACGATAACAACTTCTTTGTTTGGAAAAGTGTGCCATTTTGGATAAAATTTGAAAGCTTAATTTCAAATCCTTACAAAAGTTTGTAAAAAACTAATATCAGATTCAAAATCTACTTAATATAATAATTTTATTGGTAATGTTTGTTTACTTTAATGTGATAAATATGCTTGAAGTTAAAGACAAACACCTACTGGTATATTTTAACTGTGTATCACTTACAATCAAAACTGGTATTGTATCATCACAATGCTTGATCATTATAAGTAGTTTGCTAACAAAGACTATAAATAGTAGCAGCTGCAGGTGCTGGAGTACCTCACATTGAAATACAGTTTACATATTAATCCGATTCATGACCATATAGCTTTTGGTGGTTTTATTCCAGTGTACCTGAGAACATCCCCAGAGAAGTGCATGGAAAGAATAAAGAAAAGATGCAGAAGTGAAGAGACCTCATTACCAATGGTGAGTTTGAAGCTGTTTTAAATTAGTAATGATGTTCAAGTTAATGTTAAATGTTTCCTTGATTGTTTGTCACAGGAGCTGATCCAGGCATTGCATGACAAACATGAGGACTGGCTGATCCACCAGAAGCGAATAGTTCCAGCCCCAGTAATAGTGAGTAAATAAATGTAGTCAATCAGTCCTGACCAGAAATAAACTATCATGTTAGTTACAGAAATCTGTTCCAATGTTCTGCCATTGTTTAGGTTTACCTCTTTCTCAAGCTTTAAAGGGTCACATTTTTCAGAAAATAAAAGTTTACTCACCTGATAGTGTTCCAAAAAAAATGAAGAAGCAAGGCATGCAACCAAATTAAGTTTAGTGCATACCTAATTATTTTTTAAACTTGTCATCAAAATTTCTCCTTCAAATGCCACCAAAAAAAATTAGATGTCACCAAGCTAATTATTTGGTAAGTATCACTAGTAATGATCATAGCTTACTCTTGATTGTTCAACACAAGATGGATTTTAAGATCATTCTGTAATTATTATAATTCCACTAATATGGATTGTATATTTGGTGATTAAATCACCCCATATCCATTATGTGTAAGAGGAGTAATTCTTTTCTTGAATACCAAGTCAAAACATGACCCAATTTGTCTTATCATTAAATTTGAGACAAGTAGCCTGCATTGCAGCCAGTTTGTTTGTGTTCAAAGGGTGGTAACAGTTTAGACTGTCTGCGGCACAGGCTAGAGACAAGTAAAGCAACAAAAATTAACTTGAAGCAACCCCATAAAAGGTTAAAGGCTGCAAGTTTGACTATAGATTTTTTAAAATTTGTCCGACTTTTTCATATTGTTTTACATATTGAAGTCTCGGAACTTAATATAATTATACTTAGATACACTTTTAATACCGGTAAGTTGTTTTTAAAATTGTATTTTTATCCCTGTATTAATTAATAGTTTAGTTTAAATTTTTGTTTTTCAGGTTGTTGATGGCAACCAAGGATTACAAGAAATGTTTGATTTCTACAAAACAAATAGTGACAAACTTCTTGGCCTCAATGGATGTTTCAAACCAAACAGTTTACAAAATGCCAACGGAAAACAGAGTATAATATTTGCATGACATCTTCTCAAGATAATCCAAATAGAACATTTCTAAAGTTTCTTGGGAATAAACAGTTTTTAAACATGTTATGTACTAAGTATATATATTGAACATATATTCAGCTATTCATTTGGTTAGTATCATTAGATAGTAAGTATTTAGAATGTATTCTCATATTTTTAAGATTGTGAACTTGAGAGCTGAAATTTTGTCAATACTTTTTTCCAGAACTCTCAAATGAATTTGCAAATTTTCACTTTAATTTAATACTAAACTGTGGTCCAATGAATTGAGAGAAGTTCTTCATTGATGGAATTTACTGTACCTCCTATAGATTTTGTTTGATGTCAGCTTTGAGCTACAGCCTGCTGAATTGTTGATGTTGACAGAAAAAATACAAGGTGCATTGATTAGTTGATGGACTTAAGGGCAGTTACTCTATGTTAAATAAGTTCTATGAACATTTGAGTATCCGGCCATGGTAATAGGTGTATGCATGCATGGAAATATACAGTAACTACTGATCAGTTCTTAAAAAGTTTCGTACTTTATCTGACTGTAAACAATTTTTTAATATACAATCTATGTAAATAGCTGTATTATTGGAACACAAATAATTTATTATGTATTAGCAAGGTAACCACTTGAGTCAACTATCAACTTCCAACCTGGTCAGTCCCTTTTTAAATCCAGATACAGAGATCTACAGACAGACTGTTACTGTATATGTATTTTTTCTGCTGTTGCAGTCTAACTTTTAGTACTTTTGAAAATAAACATTTTATTTTTAGCAACTGTCTAACAGGTAGTTATTAATAATTTATTCATTTAATTACTCATTTTTTTAATATTAAATTGGGAACAAAGTGGAATTACCATCAGTTTCAAGCTTACTGTTTTGGCAAAAACACATTTTACTTTAATTTGTTGGGGTGGGCTGCCTAAAATTGTGAAGAGAGAGAGAGAGGGAGGGGGGGGGGCTTATAAACACATTGTACACAGAGGGGTTTTGTATTTGAAAACAGGTTGGTTAAAGTCTAGAAATGAAGTGCTGTTGGATCTTAATTTTGGTTAGTTTTACTGTCAGTAAAAAGCATAAAATTTTCAAACAAAATTAATTATACCTTCAAACACTTTGAGTGAGTTTGACAGAATGTGGGGGGTGAGGGGCTTGTTACATGTGATAGGCTTGTGCATTTGAAAAATGTGGGTTTAAACATTCCCAGTTTGAACTAAGGGGTTGGGAGATTACAGTACTTACAGAATTTTACTGTCTGTAGTATGACAACTTAGATTATAGTCTAAAAGCAAGACAAAAACATAATACATCTTTTATTGTTATTGATTTATTAATTAGAAATGTCTAGTCCACAATGATAATCTGAGCACTCGCATTGTCTTGTTGATGGTCAGTAAGCTAATTGACCAAGTTACAGTAGTTACACTACTCGGAATGTTCAAAAAATTCATAGGTGCTTGATACATTTATTCTACTAAATAAATACTACTGTGGACTAGTCCTAACTTAGCCTCAAAAAAGTGTAAAATGTTATTATTAATCTATTTCCATACACTACACATTTAATTAAGTTAAACTGTAATTCCTAAATGCTGCTGTCTGATCATGTTCTGAAACCCTTAAATCAAACAAAACAATAACAAGAAGTAAACTCACTCACAGACTTCTGAATAACAGAATGTCTTTCATGAGGTCTCTAAGTTTGACCACTTCCTTTGACATCCAGTCTTAACAAAATCATACACTTGCAGTAGCTGGTAAAAAGCATTGCTAAATAATTAATTATTACTGGAACAGCCCATTTTTTGTAGACACTCTCTCAGCCTTTGATGATATTTTTGATAAAAACTTAAGTTACAAAAATAATCTGCCATAAGTATATTTTTATTGTACAACTTCAGAGATTAGAATACCCATGATTCTGTAGAACAAAATGGCTTGCTGTATAAAACTAGACTACCTAGTTCATTTCAACCTACACCAAAAATTATGTTAAAAATCTTTCAAATACAACCTTAGCTTACTAAGTCTAGTATTAATTATGCCAACAATTTTGACAAAATCCAGCTATTTTGCTTTCCTATTGCTGTCTCTGCCTAGAATTATTTTGTATGTCAAAACTAACACTCAGTGCTGCAATTTCCGGTCAGACCTTGTTGAGAGAATCAGCAGAGTAGGAAAGGTTGTCAATACTGCGACTTAGTCCTGGTTTCCGGGGTGGGGGTTGGTGAGGAGGATCCTTTGCAGTTTCAGGCTTCCTATTGGGTGCATCAGAGGCTTTAACACATGGTTTCCATGTCTCACCTGCGATTGCTGCTCTGAGGTAAATGAAACTCGTAAAGAACAGTGAAAAAGCACCAAGGAGGGTTGGCAGGAAAAATCCAAGTGGTACACTGGCCCTGTAGTCCAAACAAGTTACAACTCACATCAGTCTATGGCTAACAATTATAACAATTTAGTACAGTGTTTTTCTTAAGGCTTGGGAAATGGGGTACACCAAGTGGGAAAGCAGGTACACCTGGGTTGGAAGTCATCAAGCGCCGAAGGTGCAAGCATCTCGAGGGGTCTGAGGGCATCCTCCAGAACATTTTTGAAATTTAGAGTCCTGGAAAATGATGCAATTTTGTGCATCTGGTGACTTTAAAAAACTTGCCAGATGCCATTGCTGGGGAAAGGCGGTACAGCTACGGGGGAACATCGGCACAATGTACCGGTGTACTGGCCTTAAAAAAAACACTGTAGTAGGCCTTTTTGATCAAAATAATATTGAAATTATAATAAGATCTAGATAGCTGCAAAGTCATTAGTTGTTTCATCAAGCCCGCTGACCTTTAGCAAAGTTTACGTTAACAATTTTTGGGAAGGTTAGCATGCAATAGTCCCTTTAAATAATGCAACGAGAGTAAAAAATCTCTGGAATGATGCTTTGCTCAGTTTTTAAAAGGCAAAAATAATTCTCATTTAGACAAGGAACCAGCAAAGTCTCCTTGTCTCACTGGCAGCTACTTTAAATTAATCTCCTCTTCTGAAACCTTCACACATGCTAAAGAAAGTGAGAAATTAATGATGTCATGTAATGACAAAATTTAATGCTTGTAGTAGGTACAGAAGGAATCTGAGGTAATACCTAGAACTGTCCTAACTCGCCCCTACCGTAAATACTCACAGCAAGTACAGGACAAATCTGATGTAGTAATTCCGTCCAAACACACCAAGGCTCTTCAGAACAACAGTAAGACACTGCTGACCACTGTAAGTACAATTGACATAAACTAAATTAATGAATGTACATGTAAATATAATATCCAAAGCAGACATAAGGGGGAGCAATAGGTTGTATTGATGCAAGTAATTAAATCACTCATAATCTGCCAATACTTCAGTTTCAATTTAAAAATCAAAATTTTGAATCAAAGTGAACACTACCAGTGGGAGTTGATAAAGATTCACAAATGTTGTGAGAATTTTTTTAGATAATTTGGGAGGGAAGAGATAGGAGGTGAGTCTTAATTCTGAAGAAACTTGGTTTTTTGTTGGATTTTAGGCAAGTTTAAAATTAATTTTTGGAGTTGATATTTAATAGATAAACACCAGCTCATATGCTATCCAAGGGGTGGTGCTTGCTCTCTTATGATTAGGGTTTGTTGCATTCTTACTAATAACTTTTTTTCAATTTTTTTTTATTTTTTATAATCACAACCTGTTGCCACCACCCCCCCCCCCCCCACTTAAAATACTAGGACACACAGTAACAGTTAGAAACACTAGAAATAATCTTTTACTGATCCAAAGGACAATCCCACTAAGCCGACTCATACCCTATGGCACAAAGGATTTATCACCTCAGGGGTTGTCATCCCATCAAATGATGTCTTGTTCCTAAACTGTCCCTTACTTAATTGAAGACGGATTTGAAACTTCAGAGCATCATGCACATACTATTTTAACACAACATAATTCACTTTTGATTCTGAGTGTCTCCACTATTTTGTTAGCAAAATTTATTTTAATAATTAGTAATCTTCTAACTAAAGAATTATTGTAAGTCAACTTGAAAATAAAAGAACTTAACATCAAACTACTGACACTGGTTCACCAAAATAATATGCTTTAGAAACGGTTCAAGATCTTCAAAAATATCGTATAAATGAATAATTTACTTATCTATGAAATAAATAAGATTTTATAATCACTGGATACCATTAATTTTACAGAAACCTACCTTCTTTCAATGGTCTTTTTTCCTTTCTCTCTCTGCCCTCGTGGATATTCAAACAAGAAGACAAGTACACCAAGTGCTCTTCAGAACAGGTAGGTCAAGGTTCCATAACAAAGTTGTTATAAAGTATCTACCACAACAAAACATTAGAAAATATGCTCAACCCACTTAACATGTACCATAAATGTTGCGTCCTTATAATTGGTCCAAAGGTTTCACTTATTTCTTTATACTGACACATTCAAATTTCATTTGATTTCTCTTACTACTGGTTTTAAAGGTAAAACTTTTCTATAAAGTAACTTAAATTGTCACCTGGCCTGGTAATCATTCAACAGGTGCAGAATGCGAATGCGACATGGCACGTAACTTAACATATATAGGTGAATTGGCATGATTATCTGTACATGTTATAACTCTTAGTTAGTTTAGTTCCTTAAAAAACTTTTTTATCAAAAATTTTTTTAAATGGGGGATCGGCTAAAACAGTGGTAACATAAAAAGTCGTTTTTGGTAAGGAAATAAGGACATTGGCTTAAGCAACAAGTCAGCTTATACACCGGGATTTAAAGTGTGTCATCTATTAATATTAATCTACTACTGACAACTAACTGGCTGATATTATTTTATTGAAGTAAAAAAGGATACATGCCATAAATTCCATAATGGTAACCCTTGAACATAGCAGCTACACCAACAATGCCTCCAAGAAGTGTCACTAAACAAGAGAAAACATGAAATTTAGGTACTGAGGCAACATTTCACATTATTTTTTTTCTGGAGTGTATGTAAATATTGGACTCTCAAGTACTGCTCCAGGCTATTTGAAATCAGTAGACAAGAATTGGATATATAAGTGCATAGTATAAACCAACAAAGGTATTAGATTAGTGTGAACATAATATCTCATTTTAGAGTTCAGTACTAATTGTGGTCATTAACAAATCATATTACACTGTTCTCAGTGCGGACAGAGATATATAAAGTTTTTATTGATGGTTTCCTCATGGGAGAGACGATATTTGCGAATACTTCCGCAACTTATTTTAATTTTATACTCCCTGGAGTCTCTTTTATTTATATCATGACGCTATATGAGATATTGATCTTTCATTGATCATTTTTTTTTCTGAATATAAATCAAAGAAATTTCTACTCAAAACTCAAGAGATTACTGAGTTTTATGTATCGAATTCGGTTTAAACTCGGCAAGAAACACTGAAATCCAACAGTTCGACCCGAGTTTACTTTGCTTTCCATCAAGATCACGGATCAGCTCATTCGTTGAATTATCGAATGTGGAAACATCTAACAATACATTCTCCATGGACCATTGTTAAACACACAAAATGGTATAACTATAAGTTGACAGAACACATGTCAAATGCCAAAAAAGTATTCAAACATTGAAACATTCTTGATATATAACTATAAGACATGAAGTCTGAAGTTCCGTTTCGTCTGTGTTTAGAATGGGAAGAACTAACAAGGAAACGGTATACTTTTTACATCTCTTGTGCTGATAAAATCACAGTCTAGTAATAAACCAAAATACATACCGAAACTGCTGATTACAGCTTGTTCGTTGGCCCACATTGCCCATTCGATTTTGCCCATCTTGTCGAGACCTTCGTTTGAAGTTTACTTGAGCGTGAGACGAACGAAAAGCCCAACAAACAAAACGGAAACTTCACTGCGATGGACAAACGTCACATTTTACACTCACGTAAACACGTAATGGTGTTGCTTTTTTGGTCAAAACTCGTTTACAATATTCGCCTTCAGGTTCCGGTTTACAGCCGAAAAAAGGCTGCATTCCGATCGCCGAGTATTTATTAAACGCAGTTTCCGACGCACTATCGACTGACTATCTGCATCATTTCCAAGCGGCCAGCCAGAGGCCGTGTAGCCTTCTGGGTATGAGAATGCGACCGGATTAAAACACGCGCATGCGCATTGTTTTTGTGTACATCACATGCTCGGCCGGCTGTTGTCAGTTTCGCGCCAATTTCACATTGGGCTTGCAGTTTTCCAGTTGTCAACATGGAGCAGGCAACAATTCCAGAGTTCTTTAGTGCCAGGAAAAGACCAACAGAAGGCGTACACGCAGCGAAGAGGAGAAAAACCATAGCGGCAGAAACTGGAGAGGTCGATGGCATCGTAAAAGCTCGGAGAAGCTCGAGAGTTGCCAAAACAGCTCGAGGAGATGCAAGACCGAGAACAACCCGTTCCAGAACTAGAACTCGAATTTCATCAACGAAATCAGTTGATTCTCCAGTTTCAACTGTAGATATTCAAGAAATTGTGCAGAAAACGACAGGAAAGCCGCCATCAAACGGTGAAGAGTCTCAGAGGACGATCGGTGAAATCACCTCGGTACGCGATGATCACGCTTTCGAAGACGCGCTGAATGGGAATGCAAATGAAGCCGGGAACAGACGCAAGAATTCGGTTTCTCTGAAGAATCTCAAGGCCAGCTTGAGTCCGGAAAAGGCACAGAATCAAGTTGTGTCTCCTAGAAAAATAGTATCCGCCGTGAGGTGTAAACCCGATGGATTGAAGCCAAATCCTTGGATCGCGGAGCAGGCCAAGAGCGTGTTCCTCAGTCGCGGTCAAGCTGCTGTTGCCCGGAGTCGCAAGATGACGGGAACAGACAAGCAGCAACCCGCAAAACAGGACCAAAGACCGAACAGTGATGCAGAGCGAGGTGTGTTTGTAATTTATTGAATAGCTTTAGCCGTTCGTGCTACTACGCTGTTCAGGATAGGGTTTTCGGCCTCAAACAGAGTTTGTTAGGGAGCGTCGACAAATCAAAATTTTAAATAACGTCCAATGAACTTTAAGGGGGGAGGGGGTTTAGCCGTGGACGTTATGGCAATTTTTTTTTAGCATTAAACAAACTTACAGTAGCTTGACAAAGTGTGAAATGGACGTTATTGGGGGAGGGGGTTTCAGGATAACGTCCAGAGGGCGTTATTTATTATTTTTTTATTTGTCGACGCCCCCTAAGATACAAGATATAGATACAGTTGTAATTCGTATTTCACTTAACCACTGAATACAAAACTAGGGCTTACTCTCAGTCGCACTTACTTCAGATTCCTTACTCTTGGACTCCAAGTCTTCCCTCAAATCGTCAATAATTCTGCAAATTTGATTTACGACAAAGTTGTTTAATGTTTGGGAAAGAAAGAACAAAACAAATACGTGTGACAAAAGAGCAAAAACGATTTTAGGTGAAAGAAACGAGTTTTCAGCAACAGGTTAAATCGCTCAGCTAAAAACAGCAGATTAAAATTTTCAAAATGTATCAGAACTCGCTTGAAATAATATTATTGATAATAATATTACTACAGTGGAACCCCGGTGTAACGATACGCCAAGGGAGCAGTAAAATTATATCGGGGTATCGTTATATATATCGAAACTCTCGATACAACGATATGGCCGTAAAACAGCCGAAAATATCGTTATATCGGGATAAACTTAACGTGTACATGGATGAAGAGGCGGCTCAAACTCGTATATCATCATATAGAGCTGTTGACAGAATAGTTGAATAATAATCGATTACGGCAACCCAGTAAATCTTTGTTGTCGATATCTTGTGTTAACACTTTGGAGACTATGAACTAATAATGTCGTTATATCAGGAACAATTTTACGTTCGGTGTGCCAGATTCACATCGTTATATCGGGGTTCCACTGTACTGATGATGATGATGAAAATGATAATAATAATAATAATAATAATAATAATAATAATGATGATGATGATGATGATGATGATGATGATAAAAATAATAATTTAAACAACAAAAACAAATTCCTATTATATTTTAAACAATCCCAAAGTATCTCACGATATATTTTGGTTACATCTGCCTTTGTTTTGACGATTTAAGTTTGTTGCTGCAGTATTTTGTTGGTGACTTGTTTTGCTCTAGGAAAATCAAGGTGCGCAAGGAATGTGTATAATCAATTGCTCTATTCTCATTACCAAAGAACCTATTTTGTCTACGACAATGCAAGGAGTATTCATAAACTGATTAACTAGCTGGGGCTAACAGGGTTAACCAACTTCCTGGGGCGTTAATTCATTGTAGTGTAGGTTTCCTATAAAAAGATATCCATACTTATCCTTCTCGTCCAAGGTCGCCTTCAAGTCTTCTTGCAGTTGTCTTTGGTCCTCATGAAATCCTTCTGTACTCTCGAGCAGCTTCTCATTTAGTTGTTGGTTGATATTAGTTGTCTCAGTCTGAATAAGAGAAACAGGCAGGCATTAGAACTCCTGCTCTAGCCTATAAACCTTGGGAAAGACGTAGTTGATTCAATGTAGCTTTAATACAGTATTATTATGATGTGCTCTTTTTCAAAATTGTTTATCTTTCCAGTTAAAGGAATTTTACTTTTGGCTTTTGTACAAAGTGTTCGATGCAGACAACATAAAATCTTACAAAAGTGTTTGCCCCAGTTGCTGCCAAATGAACCTCTCAGGCCAAGGTTCATCGTCGTTTTGGAGGGTAGGCCCAGAAGGAGACAACTTGTCCTAATGTTTAGATATTTACCCATCGCTGGCAATTTTTGTAAACAATTTATAAATAAATTTGCTCTACTAATCTCCTATACACATAACGCATCTGAATTTAAACTTTTATTGGAAAATTAAAGTGCATTTTTATTATTACCTGTCTGTACAAAGTTTCAAACGAAACATTAGTTTAAGATTCTTGGCTTGTCTTAAATGGTATATTTTTGAAACGTTTTAAAACACAGCAACAGAGGAAAAAAACCAGAAGCATAAAAATATCAATTTGATGTTTTTGAAGATGTTTATAAAGGTGTTAGTTTGCAAACCACCGCTTCCCAGATTTAGTTTCACTGCAGGTTCATAAATTACAATACTGACAGTTCTTTTTTCGGCATACCTGTAATTATTATTTAAATAGTAAAAATCAAATGTGAATTAGACGTTTCAACAATGATCAAAAAAGTCGTCAGAGCCCCAAATCAAAGCCCTCTTTCTCTCTCAACCTCAACTTTATTGCAACATGATTTCAGTTGATATCTCAAGAAAGAAGCTGATTTTTTCAGTTTCGACAGTTCTTAAATCCTTAGGATTTGACGTTTGATTTTGTTAATAAAATAAATTGCAGAAGAGAGAACTGTCAATATCGTATATTTAATGATGAGCCTGTGCACAGTCAAACAAAACTTGGATCAAGCGATGGCCAAGCTTTCGTGAATTGCAGTTTCCATGTAAAATGTTTTCGAATACCTCTTTGCAGACAAAAACGCTTGATTGGTTAGTTAATTTAACTGATTTCGATACAATTGATGGAGCGAATATGTATGTTTTATAAAAAAAAAACTTTTCACCAAAGTTTTTAGCCATTTTTTTTACCTTCACGGTGATATTAGAAATGCTAGACATATGCGCATGTACCAAAAATTGCAATATATAACATTAAATAGTTTTAATATTGCGCAGACTAAAAAATATCATTATCTGCGCATTACAATAAATTATTACAATTATAGCCAATGTAATATTAATTAATTAATAGGACAGTCCAGCCTACGATTTTACTGATAACTAGACCGTACTACATTTGTACTTTGCAAATTTTGTTAAAAATACACACGCACGTCAGAGTTTGATTTCAAAGAAAATTTCTCGTTGTACATGGGGCAACCAAGATTTATTTTTAGTCGTCCCTCAAAAGTTGAGGTCGTCCTAAATAAAAGTGACTCAAACAGCTATAATAAGTGTTCCAGCGTGTTTAATACTTTTCCATTTAAAATTTTAACTAGAAGTAAGGCCAAAGCAAATTAACTTGTAAAAAAATAATTCGGTTGGTTCTAGTCGTCCAAAGGGTAACAAAGCTACTACTCTTGGTTGTCCCACGAGGATTTTAGTCGTCACTGACGACCGGACGATCGTAAAAATCGAGCCCTGCGTTCGACTTCAGTTGATGCGTTATGCTGTCAAGATCTACTCTCGTACAACAACAGCTCACATACCAGTTTGTCTGCCATCTCGTCAACATCTTGTTTTGCGGTTATTAACTCCTAAACATGACAGAACAAAAACAGGATGATTTCGATTTTTGCATAAAAAAGCTGCCAGCATTCCTTCCTTAACGCCTTATCAGGAATGCTTTTTCATTTACAATTCCAAACTAAGACTTTTCGTTTACGTTATGCGCCTTGACTTGAGAGTCTATAAACTGCGCATGAGCTTAAAATGACTGCAGCAAATACACAATCTGAGACAATGTGTTTGAGCTGGCCACCATTTGAAGGAAGTCATTTACTACAGTAGTCATAAAATCATCACTCAACTAACAAAATTTTCGGAAGAAAATTTGAATTGAATGATAATAGCATATATATTGCAACATGGTGTAGAAGGCGACGATGACACAATTTTACGACAACAAAAATACTCCTGAATATAACAAAACATAGTGTAAAGTACCTTCTCAATTTCTTTGACTTTTCCATTGTAACCTTCTCTCATCTCTCTCAGTTCCTCATTGTGGTCTTCCTTGATCTTAAGTAATAATAAACAGTGTTTTTCTTAAGGCTTGGGAAATGGGGTACATTGAGTGGGAAAGCAGGTAAACCTGGGATGGAAGTCATCAAGCGCCGAAGGTGCAAGCATCTAGAGGGGTCTGGGGGCATCCCCCAGAACATTTTTGAAATTTAG
>JAOBYE010551415.1:0-12729 GCA_025403585.1 Parazoanthus swiftii
AACTCCGAGAGTTCAGATGAATCAATCAGGGTTGGTTTGACTTCAAATAGTTCTGTTGCTGATTCGGATGCTGACAACACCTGTCTACTAAAGTGCTTCAAGATTGCACATTTGAACATCAACCGGATAATGAACAAGATGGATGGAATTCGGGATTTATTAACACAGTACAAATTTTATGCTTTAGCTCTCAATGAAACATTTCTCAGCCCCGATATAAATGACACTGAGCTTACTCAGTATTCCTGGATACCGGCTAGCTCGCAAAGATCGATCCAAATCACCCAAATCAAGTGGAGGGGGAATCATTATATTTATTCGCGACAATATACCGTTTGTTGTACGACCAGACTTAACGGATAACAGCGCCGAGATACTTTGGGTAGAAATTATCCAAGATAAATGCAAACCACTCTTGATTGCCTCTGTTTATCGCCCACCGGACTATTCCCAAAGCGACTTTATTTAATCCAGTATTGCGAAAATTAACGGAAATAATTATGAAATTGCCATCCTGGGAGATTTCAATCTAGATCAAACGCCAGGAAAAGATCGACCAGCTATTAGACTTGCAAAATCTTTTTCCATTGAGAAAGATTTAAAGCAATCGATATGTGAACCAACAAAAATAACTGAGAACTCAAGAACAATAATTGACTTGCTATTTGTTAACAACGAACACAGGATTGTTCAGTCGGGCGTTATTCATACATCATAAAGCGACCATTCTATTCTCTTTTGTGTTATGAAAGGTGGTGTTAAAAAAGCACCTCCGCGCATCTACGAAACAAGGTCTTTTTTAAAAGAACTACGACCAAAGTGCCTTTGTGAGAGATCTTAACTTCAACCTGACTCACAAATCTTATATTCATAATTACAATACGCGTTCCGGTTCAGAATTCGTCACACCTAAATATGCCACTAACTGGGGACAATTTGACTACTTATTTGTAAAAGAATTCAATTCATTGCCTAGCCTGTCAAATACTCCAAATCTGTTTCAAGTTTTACCACGAATTACTTCTTACAGTCTTAAGCTTTTCACAAAAACTCTCTCCCTAAGTATGCTTCAAGTACATTATTTATGTAATATATATGATTCCATAATTTTATAATTTTTATATCATAAATTAGTATAGTTATTATGCCATAACCTTTTAGAACTAGTACAATTATTATTCCATATCTTTTATAATTCAGTAGTATAATTATTGCTTAATGAGTTTTTATAATTTGTCTAATTATTACTTACTCAGTTAGTTTTATAATATTTAGATAGCAGTTTATGAGTGCCCTTGTGAAAATCACCCATGGGTGACGAGGCACACTCATTAAAGAATAAAGATTCATTCATTCATTCATTCATTCATTCATTCATCCATTCATTCATTCATTCATATGGTTAATTGTTCGATCTTGCTCGAAATTGATGGAGTAATCTAGAATTTAGTTGAGATTGAGTGCGCGAATCCGCAGTATTGAATGTAAGTAGGTCATACGTATTCTGAATATCCAGCTGATGAACAACATTATTAGTTGTCTGTACACATTTAACTTACAAGGCCGTGGACTTCCAAAAGATACAAGTGAGTCATAATGGTTTTTATAATAGTAAATACTGTATTAAGAATTCACTCTTGGTTAAATTATGTTTGCTGCTATATAGTTAATTGTTCGATCTTGCCCGAAATTGATGGAGTAATCTAGAATGATCGAGTTAAAATCGAGTTAAAATTGAGACTGAGATGAATTTGAGTTAAGACTGACTTACCTAAACACGATTTATAAATGAAAGAATTATGTAGATAAAAGTTGAAATATTGAAAATTAATATCTTGGGAACACGTTGAGAAACATTTCCCGATGTGTTTTTTCCCCACCAAAACACGCATTGCGGCTGTTCATCGCATGTTTTAAGATTTACTCATTATCAACTGACTTCTTTGTACCTTCATCAGAACATATCACGGCTCTTAAATGTTCTTATTCATATAAATGTATAAAGTATAGACAGCTTTTATCATGTCTGACTGGTGTGAAATGTGAAATATGCTAATCTGAATTGTCTTTCAGACAAAATTTTCCATGGATCTTAAACGTGAGAATTTTTACCAACTGGATGTTTGGAGTAATCAAAAATATTAGAATTTTCGTTTTGAGAAACTCGATATGTTCTTATTCAGTCTGTTTTTCATATGATTGAGTGAATACCACATACATATTTTTATGTTCATTTATTCTTCAGTAGGGAAATACTTGAGTTGTGATCTAAAACTAGCAAACTGAGATTTTCCATTTTTCTTCTAACTGTTTTATTTTTTCTTATAACATTAACAATTTGCAACATATACATACCTACATGTGCAATTAACATTTTACTTGTACTGTCACCCGGTTTTTTTTCTTTGCATAATGAGCAATGATTTCTATAAAACCAGAAGCTCATAAGACTCTTATGAGCTTCTGATAAAACTGAAAACCGGTCTTAAAAATTCCCCGCCGAAAACTTGTCGCACATTGTTGCGAGTTTTCCCGCCGGCCGGAACAACTCGCTGACGTGCGCCACTGCACTGAAACTGGACAACCGACTTTTCGTTCATGTTGTTCTTGTACACAAAACTTCAGATGCCTGATGGCGGGAACTTCGCTCAAAGAGTGAAGCAGTTTAAACCAAGAACTTTATCCATAAAGGAGTTAATCAACACGAAAACGAAAGCTGACAGTTTTGTTATAAGCTTGAGAGCGACGACAGGCGTTGTTTTGTCTCTGTGGCTGTGCTCAAGGAACTTTTGCTTCAAAACCAGACTTGTGAAAAGTAGGACCTCACTAAAAAATTGAACGTCATTACTAATTGAAATGTAAGCTTCAGCAGCGTGGTCGAGCGGTTTAAAGCGCTGACTCGTAACCTGGTCGATTCATCTGCCCGCCGGTCACGCTGGTGTATACAGCCTTCTGACCAGCCTTTCTGCCAGTTGGGGTCTTAAAACCCTATAATTTGTTGTGTGTATCATGGCACTAAAAAGCCCCTTACGGGGAGTTGTCATTAGGACGTATTTTATTTTTATTTGCCAGTTGAGAATTATCGTCAAAACTACCCGAGTACAAAACGACTCGCAATGCCAATGGATTACAGGCCCGTAGGCTTCTTCATCATTTCGTTAAATTTTAGGACACCTTTTAAGTTTCAAAGTGGGAACGAAGTGCTTGAAGATTTTAAATTGAATGTGAATGTCGCAGAAATTGTTTAAATTATAAATTTTAGGACCATGTTGGCAAGAAATTACTCTGTTTGGATTTATTTTGTCTATTTCTCATTTTTATTGTTTGTAACCTTGGTAATGAGAATTGTTAGCCTTTTTAAAACTTAATTGTGCACCGTTTTTAATGAAATTTTAGGATTTTTTTGACGTTGTTTTGTTATTTTTATTATTATTATTACCATTAACAATTTGATTGTTAGTAAAATAATGTTAATTCATTATGCCTCCCTATTGAACTTAGATACCTTCCGCATTCAGGTGTTAAATATATGAAGCAAAGTTTGTTTATAGCAAGTTTGAGTTACGAAATTTGAGTATTTGTTTGCTATAAAAAAAACAGTTAAAAGTTGGTTTTAAAGCTGCTTATTATTAGTAGTGATTTTGTCAGTGTTGTCAGTATGTAACTGATTCGATGTACTTCTAAAAATATGTGACCACCCAGCCAAGACTTATGATCATTTCTGTGTTTGTTTCCCCTTCCATACTACTTGATACTGAAGGCTAAAACGTTGTTCATCACGTTCGTTGTTTCTTCCAATCAACAGATAAAATTGTGACTACAAGTCAGAAGCAGCGAAGATGAAAGGAGACGATTTTACTTGCAGCAAAGAAGAGTTTGAAGCCAAACATGGGAACAAGGAGAAAACGAAAGTGTCCCAAAACTGGACTTTGAGAAACATTCTTGTATTTTCTTTACTTTGCTCGGTCAACTTTTCAGAGTTTTTAGCATACAGCATTCTGTCTTCGTTCTTTCCTGTGGAGGTAAGAAGACATTTGTTAGTTGAAACTGATAAGACTGACTTTTCTGGAGGGCTCGATTAAAAGTAGCTTACAACAAATAAGCTTTCGCTTTCGCCAAAATCTACAAGCTTTTGGTTTTAGGAGGTCCATCGAAGCATGCGTGGCACTTGGATCCCATCAGGGCAGGAGAATGAGTATTAACTCTGCACAAGCACGTGCAAGCAAGAAGTAAATGGAGGCAGTTTTTAAAAGTTATTTTGCATAATGATTAATGGGTCTAGTTATAACGCCGAAGGTCAATTTGCCCATGCAATGAGTAATTCAGATGTTAACATACAGCTTAAACTAAAATATAAGCCGGGGACATTGTCAATGTCACTGACTTTGTTTTGTCCGTTACAGGCAGTAAAAATGGGAGCAAGCAAGTTTGTTGTCGGAGTGCTATTTAGCTCATACGCTCTTGTCGGATTTATTTGCAGTCCTTTTGTCGGATTGCTAGTAAGTATTGATTAAAGCTGAGGCAGTTACGGTTGCTCAGATCGTGTAAAACTGCTGCTTTCCCAGACTAGCTCAATTCAGTTTTACTCAAAGTATTTTGATCCAAGCGGTTCAATATGACCAAGAAACTGTTTTACCCTATTCCGCCTGGGCTTTTTAGGAGTTCCTGGGCTTGGGGGGGGGGGCTTCAAAAGCCCCCCTCCATAAATCCGAAAGTATTGATGCTATTGTCATTAATCTTGGAGGTTAGATAGAACTATAATTCCTAATTAATTTCATTAGGTTACAAAACAATATGACGTCATGATGACGTCACGATGACATCGTTTCTCCATAAAATTTTTGCACAGAAAGCAGGCACAGCCCAAAACTCTTGGTTTGAACAGTTGATCAATGCCTCAAAACAGCAAAGTTGAATTTTGGCCCATTCCAATTGTATAAGCTCGACATATATCTTTAGAATGAGAAAATGGGGAGGAGGTATTTTTTCCATGCCAATTGCAGTCAACTTTGTGGATATTTTTGAAGCTATTTCAGTTGACAGGGTCCAAAATATATAAAACAAATAAAAACCGAATAGGATAAACTTCGGAAAATCAAAAAAAAATTATTATTACGTCATTCACCAGATTTTTCAATTTGCACTCAAATATGTATGGCGTCATCGATGATGTCACTTATCGACTGAAATAAGTCTGCGATATCATAATTCTTAAAACAATAGTGTTCAAGGTTAATAATATACTCGTTCTCAAGCAGCACAATCGGATCAAATCTAAAATAAAGCAAGATTTTCAAATTTCGGCTAAACATGCCCTTCATAATGCCGTTGCCATGGCAACAGCCGACCCCATAACCTAAATTCTACCACATCACCAAACAGCCAGATAAATTTGAGGAAAAGTCCCACGATATGGAGGGATTATCTTAAATTGTTTGGAATCGCGAGCTACTTGAAGTTGGCGCGGGCATCAAAAGCCCTCCCCACCCCCCACCCCCCTAGGCGGAATAGGGTTAACTTTATCGACTAGTTTTTCAAGGATAATCGAGTTTTGAAACTAGATAACCGTTTAGTTAGTTAGCTACTTAGTTAGATAGTAAGTGAGTTAGTTAGTTAGTAATTTATCATACGGGCAACCAGTAAATACGCTTCACTGTTATACGCTGTTTATGATTGGTAAATTACAGGTCTGTAAGTTACCGTACGAACCTGTCACATTTACTCTGTGTGGGTTTCACTTCGTTTTTAACTGTAACAAGTTCTACAATGCAAACGAAATGACCAACCAAACTGTTGAAATAAATAGTAAGGAATTATTAGAGGCTAGCCAATCTATAAACTAACTAACGAACTAGCGAACTTAGATAAACGTTGACAAGTACTAAATGCTGCTTATTTCCTTTTAGGCTTTACCAAAATGTTTCACTTTAGAACACGGAAACCGAGCTCCCCAAAATTGTCCACTGGCAACACATAACAATATTCAACAGAATAAAGTGAACAGATTAACTCGTGCCCAAAACCTTCTTACAATCCCGTTAAGTTAAGTCACTCGTTTGCAGGAATGCTTTGAAAATATTGCAAAGCACACAACATTTTCTTTAATTATTGTCACAGGTTGCCAGAAAGTATAAAGCAAGGAGGCAACGTGACCTTTATTTGAAAAAGAAAAAAAGGTTTTGTTTGATCCAAAAACCCGCCTTCATTACAAACCATATGGCAAACAGAATGTTTGTTGTTCATTTAAAAAATCTTGTTTGACAAAAAGTTTAACAAAACTCACAAACAATGTGCATGAGAATTTGACGTGTATTTAAATGCAATAATTTACAAATATTCTAACTTTGTTTCCAAGTGACAACCGATTTGTCGTCTCGTTCAATTTTGTGCATAAGAGTCTCTAGATTTTCTTATCCTCTCATTCCAAATAAATGCTTAATCCCTCCTTTGGGTTCAAAACCGTCCGAAAAGCTCCATCAAAGGAATTAAATAAATGCTAACCATGTCGAATATAGCAGGAGACAAAACAAAATCTGTTGATCCACTGATCTGAATACAGCAACGGCGACGCTGCGACGTGCGGCTTGTTACGCCAAAAACGCAAGAGTTTTCGCGCGTTTTTTGAAGTAAACCAGCCATTAGGAAGTAGTACGTTTTCAAGTTAAACTTTTTGGCCTGTTTTAACTGTTTTAACGTTATTTTGGATTAACCAATTACTTAACAATCAGTTATTGATATACTTGAAACAGTTGTCAATTATCTGAGGTAACAATGAACTACGCATAATACTTTCAAAGTTCTTTTGTTTGCACATAATTTACCTCTTAACATTTTATGTTTATAACTTTTTAAAAATGTGCGTGCGACCGTCTATTTTGAAAAAGGCAAACACTTTGTTCCATGTTAGATTTCCTCAAACAAACACACTCACGTGTCAATAAATTACCTTTGCCTTAGAAACTACAAAGTATGATCTGTCATGACCATTGTTTCCTTTCAATAGGTTCCAAAAATTGGTTGCAGACTGTTGATCATAACTGGTCTTTCTGTTCTAGCTCTGGGACAATTTGGCTTCATGTAAGTAGTTCTTTTAAGAACAATTCACCTGTAAAAGAACAAACTGTTTTACTAATAGCTACAGATAAATCGTTCTTCTTTCTCTCTCCACGTTGGACAAAATTTTTCCCCGGGGTTCAATAAGTTCGCCCTCGGCCAGAAACTCATAAGACTATGAGATTATATTATATTCTTACGAGCTTCTGGTTCGGCAGCAAGGGCTCAGTTGCACAATCGTTTCGTATTAATTTTTCATTAAAATGAGGAACATTATGAAAAACTGAGGTCAACAAGGTTCTAAATAAAACGTTCCAAACGCTGTTTGTTTCTTCTGAAAGAAGTGTTGGAATTTTTAACGTTAAAGCGATTTTTTATAGAGACTTTAAGCCACTTAGTGTGTTGCAACTATCCAATGTGATTTTCAGTCATGATTAACTGAAATCTGTTTGGTGAGTAGTGTTAATGCAGCTTTATAAAATAACTGAAACAAACTAAAAACTGTTAGAAAGGAAGGCCTTCATTCAGTGATGCTTTAAAACAATTCCGAGAGTCTATGGTCAGACAATAAGCTTCATAGCTTTGTATCCTGCTAATAGAACGTTTCTTTACTTTCTCGACGATCGCGAAATCAGTAAAGGCTTGTAATCAGTTCTGTTCAGTTTTCGCAGAGGCAGACCTTGTCAAACAGGTTTTAAATTGAGCTACTGTGTCCTTGGATATTGGATATTTGGTGTAACTCCTGATACATGATGAGTCTAATGTGCCGTGAAACCATATGTTTGCCGCTATTCTACCAAAGAGAACAATCCCAGCCTAGTGTTTGTTTGTTCCATAAGTTTGCCACCATTCTCTCAAAGGGAACAATCTTAGCTTAATGTTTAACTATTCCACAGATTTGCAACCATTCTCTCAAAGGGAACAATTTTAGCCTAGTGTTTAATTGTTTCGTAGATTTCCCACCATTCTCCAAAAGAGAACAGTTTTCATAGCCTAGTGTCTGTTTGTTCCGTAGGTTTGCCACCATGCTCCCAAAGGGTGCGGCGTTTGTCGGGTACACTTTGTTATTCAGAATTATCTCAGCTGTTGGGGCCGTAGCTTGCGATACTGCAGCGTTTTCGCTTGTCACGCAGGAGTTCCCGGATTTCATCGGACTTACTATTGTAAGTGAGATTATTTTGTTATACAAATTAGCTCACTTGAATTATTAAGTCATGCTGTGCTAGGGAAGGTTGTGTCAGGTTAGGTTAAGCCTGTGGTGTTCAGTGGTGATGATAACAATAACTACAGTAATAGGTATGATGTTTGCAATGCTATCAAAATTATTGTTATCATTAATAATAATGATAAGAAGAAGAAGAAGAAGAAAAAGAAAAAGAAAAAGAAGAAGAAGAAGAAACTTAGAAATTGCAATTAAGTACTACCGGGAAAATACCTTATGGTTGATGTTTGGCACGAGATACAGATTCTTTGCCAATTACTATAAGAACAAGGAAATAAGGACGAAGCTATTTAATACCGTGGGAGGGGTAATAGGGGGCGCAATATCGATATGGGAAAACCAGGAAAACATAAAAGAAGACTTGAGGCAAAGAGTTGACCTATTAAAAACATATTAAATTCTAACCTTAAAGTAATAAGTGGCTTAGTATGATTTCTCTAGTTGGCGCTAGCATAGTCTTGGTGATATTATTAGCTAGGGTGAATTTGTTGCGCACGAGGATCAATGATTGGTTTATATTGTTTTTTTCCAATTTTTTAGGGCTTGTTGGAAGTCTTTACCGGGTTGGGACTTGGAATTGGGCCTGTCATTGGAGGTTATCTGTTTACAGTAAGCGAACGTTTTATATTATACTTTTACTGTTCTGGCAAAACGAGTTACTATTGATGGCCACGTTACTAAGACAAAGGCAGAACACGCTTCTAATTTTTTTTGTTTAGAAAATATATGTAAAAACTTGCTTTCCGCATGTAAGTGACTTGCATGCCAATAGCAAAAGTTTTAGCAAGCGAGGGTTCTGCGAGCCAATTATTCATCCTCTCTTAGTGTTGATTATTTTAGAAATATGGGCAAAATTATATCCAGTCATTAAACTGACTTCATCTGTGAATAAGCTGAGATAACAGTGATCGAGATTATTCCAAGAAATTTACAAACTGCTTTTGTTTATTTACAGATAAGTTAAGTGTATCGTTTAATTAGTACGCAAATCAAGGGCTTCGGTACAACGTGTACTTGACCTGCGGTTTGATTGTAAAAGTTAAGAAATAGAAAAAGTTGTCTGCCTCGTCTCTGATCGTACATCGATTAATAACGAGCACATGCTAGTATAATAACACTAAATTAATTACAAACTGACTCAGCGGCGCGTCGAACGTTTAATTGTATGATTCAGAAATGTGTACGTTCACTTCATCTTGCCTGCGGCCACTGTTTGCTATTAATCGATTGTTTTTGCCAATCGCGACCAATCAAAAGAAGAAGCAGACAACATGGAATGAGTAGTCCTTTTTTGCTCGGGCTGGAAGGCGATGAGTCGAGGTTTCGGCTCCATTTTTATGTTTCTGTTACTCGAGCCGGAAGGCGCCGAAATGAGATCTCGGCTCCGTTTTTTTAATTTTAGTTTTTGCGTGGATGGTTGATTGCGTGAGTCTTGTTGTGAAACTGAAACACATTGACCCTGATACAAGTTTGACTGAAGAAAGTTCGGGGCATATGCACAACTGAAGAAAGGGTTTTTTTAAAACAGTACATTTGTATATTTTGGTAATATATTGAAGTGAGGCTGAATGACTCTCGATGCTAAAGTGTGTTCGCAGCTATAAACTGAAAAACATGGAAAAGCAGGGTTTTAACACAATTGAAGATTATTATTCTACGGCTCTAGCGGGTCCGTGGTTTTCAGTGTTCAAATGTGAGTCAAGATTGCTTGGACGTTTTCATATGGCATACTTGCATCCAGTTATTTTGCCTCTTTTGGTTTCTTAAAACCTTATTATTTCTAGGAATAAACATACCTATCCAGCTTTAGCTTAGCTAGGAGATTAAAAGTTTTCTTGTATTGCTCGATCATTATGGAGATAGAACATAATAAATTATTTTTCAGTGTCTTACAGTGTTAAAGTTTGTCACAATTCTTTTTACTCCCAGGCAACTATAATATCAAGGGCATTAATTCTTCTAATAGTAAAATAAATATTTTTTCTTTAACAGTTTTAAGGACTCCTGTTGTGTTTTGAGTGTTTGCATTATTTACTGTAATTTTCTTTGCCATTTAACACCAAGTGAATTCGTGAGATCTGCGGAAATGTGAGTATGAATAAGCATGATCTGCTTCTTCGGTAGCTTTTGTAATATAACAACTCGCATTATTTCGCATATACCATATTAAGGTTGCTGCACGTTTTTCGGTCAAACTCTGTCGATTTTGAAAACAAACAATAAAATAACTAAATGTTTCTTTTAGTAGAGCAAAGAATACTGACTGCATATCTTTTTAGAAATGTATGTAGCTTGATAATTGGGCCAGTTGAAGTTTTAGGCGTACAAAGTAGAGATAGTGGAGAGTAAAAGCAGCTTTTTTGCTGCACTGATTATTTTGACAAAACTGCCAGCAATAGTTTGTAGTTAAGGTTACTGAACACCTTTGAGCGGTGTTTTTAGTTGTCAGTCCGTAGCTCCGTTGATATGCGTCAGATACTCATAAACCTATACGTCTCTTGCAAGCTTATAAAATTCTCTGAATGACTGAGTAACTTTTTAATGCAAGATCGTTTTACGAGTGAAATTCATAGCGCTGCTCCGAACAAATTCATCAGATTTTTGCATTCTACTATTAGTTGTCCCTTTGCTAACTTCAGCACAGTGTGTATACTAAACACGTGTCGGGATTCTTAAAAACTCGTTTGGGGCTTTTTTTATGACTCGAGTTTTCCACTTGTCTGCTCAAAAATCTTATTATTTTCTAGAACCAGCCATAAAAGTTGACTGACCGATTCAAATCAAAATCGCTGTTGTCAGCAGTGAGAAGACAGACTTCCTTTTCTGTCTTTATAGTGAACAACAATGAGGTCTGGCACTTGCAAAAGTTTATTTTCGTGACTTTTCAAGTTGGTAGGAAAAATAATCACAGCCTAACACTTGTACTAAGAGGAAACCAGTTTTGCTTTAGACAAACAATGTTTTTGAGCCTTGCTTAGACCAGTATAGTTTCAGTGAGTGAGTCAATTGACTTTCAGCTCAAGGATAACTAAGTAAGCAAATAATTACTGGCGATTTTTTTTTTTCAGTATCCGTTTCACTTAATGTACTAAAAAATGTAAAATGTACTTCACAAGTAAGATCGACGTTATAGTGTTTCAGTCTATTCTTAATTAAAAAGCTAATAAGTATACGGCCCGAGTTAGGCTATTTATATAACCTCTTGCTTCTTGATATTCACAGTCAGACAGTCGAGTAGCAAGACACTCGATATACTGAAGCTCTTGATTTGTGCAACTTTGTGTTAAAGACGTGCAACCTTTTTGAAAAAAAGAAAACAATTTGCTTCGTCATGTCATATTACCGAGTGCGAGCCATTTCTAAGTACCACCGTATTAGCACTATATAAATATGTCGCCACACACTGGCAGCGTTGGCATAAAATTATAGTCGCCAATGATGGCAATGAACAGCAATATTCGTTATCGATCAGCAATCTATCTGAATTTCATCTGTTTCAAGGTTGCTGGGTTTAAGGGTCCATTCATCGGGATTACGTGTCTTGTTGTTGCCGCCGTTATTCTGGTCTACATCTTTATACCAGGAGATGAAAAAGGTACGTAACAACTGATTTGACTTCAAGGGGTTCTTTCACGGATTTCCGCATGCTGAAAGTTTTATTGACAAGAAAACACGGTTAGGGAGCATACATTTTATAGAAGGGGGAGGGTGAGCGGGGGGAATCTGAGGGTGGGTCAGCATGTTTTTACACTGCCAAAAAGGGGGGTCATTGGAATTTCCACACCAATGTTAGAGGGGGGCCAAGATATTTTAAAAACAACTTCCTAGGGGTGGGTTGCGAATTTGACACAGTACTTGAGAGAGGAGGGATATTCTTAAGTTTTGTACGAACTGTCAGAGGGATTCCCCCGGCTCACCCACCCCCCTACCCACCTCTTTAAAAAAACGAATGCTCCCTTAGCTAAACTGTCCATACTGAACAGGCAATGTACGTTCAGATATTCATCAAATCGAGTACGGATGGTCTGTTTTAGGCGGCGATTAAGCTGGATTGTAGCAGCTGGTTAACCTTAAGAGATGTATTACTTATTATAGGAACGGGGACTGGTAATTCGCAGTCTGGGGTCACAAAACATTTTAATTTGTTTTACGATTTAAGGTCTATAAAGTAAACGATAAAACATTTGCTTGGAGCTCTCGCATGCATTATTTTGGCTACAACCAATGCCGGCTGGTTTTTTTCGCAGGATCAAAAGAGAAGACGCTAAAACTAGGACCTCTTAAGCAGACTCTTGGAATCGTGGATGTTTGGTTTGGAAGTATGTAATCCAGATGTATTTAGGGTGAAAGAAGAGTAGGGTGCGATAAGGGTGTACATAAGGTGAGGCGGGGGTATTTATGGTGAGATAAGAGAAGGGTGCGATGAGGGTGTACGTAAGGTGAGGCGGGGGTAT
>JAOBYE010551526.1:0-12727 GCA_025403585.1 Parazoanthus swiftii
CCGCCAACTTTGTCAGGGACATTTATTTTAAATACAAATGCCTTGTCAATATATAACATTTAGATCATTAGTTGCAGGTTTTTTTTCTTTATTGGACTATCACTGATAAAAACTTATGTTTTTCAAAGAGCCAATAAATACCATTGTTGTTGTTGTTGTCAAAACACTCAACCAAAGCCCTGTTTGTTACAACGAGAAACTGTAGTGCAGTCAGACTGAGAACCTTTGTTTTAGAAATGAGGAATTATAAAAACGGTCTTTCTTGTTGATTAAGTGTAATGAAACCTTTTTCTTACCAACTAAGCAAAGTAAACCCTTCGCTCTGCTTGGATAGGTATTTTTTGGGTAGGTTTTGACGTAGTCATAACCCGGTTGTGGTTGTAACAATACAGCGACACTGACAAGAAATTACTTTTTGAGTGCGGTAAACCTTTGGCTGCATTTGGATAAAGTAATAGCCTTTTCTATGCATGTCCCTGATAGCATGAACAACTTAATTTACCTTGTTAAAAAGTATAAAACAACAGCAGTACTGCACATGTACATTTGGAAAAAAGAAGTAATGGCTCAATATAAAAAATGATGTAGTCTAGAACCACACTTGGTTTTCATAAATTAGTAACTTATAGGGTTTATCATCGTCATCTGTCCTTGTCGCGCCATCGGGTACATTAGGCCTCTGTAGCTGTTCTGCAGCACGATTGATCCCAAGCCTCCTTCCTGACGACTGCCCAGGACAACCCCAGATCTTCTAACTCCTTCTCTGATGTTCTAAGCCATGTAGCCCGGGGGCGTCCTCTTTTCCGCTTGCCTTCGGCCGTCCAAAGGAACCCTGTCCTGCTGATGTACCGTCCTATCGGAGAATGTGCCCAATGAATCACCACTTTCTGCGCGTTATTTCCACCAAGTTGCTTTCCTGAAAGCACCGCCTCCTAATTTCTGCATTTGAAACTCTGTCCGACCACTTTATCTGTAGGATTATTCGGAAACACTACTAATTCAGATGTTACAATGTATCTATAGCAGTATAGGGTTTATAACTAGAAAATATATTTTTCAGAACGTTCTTTCATGTTTTAACGGTCTGTTTTGTAAGTCTATTTGGTCAGACTTTGTATTTGGTAATGAAGTTTTTAAGCTTCTTTTTAACATCAAAATACCGTGGAAGTCTATGTCACCTTACAGCGGAATAACATGTTCCAAACTTGAGTAATTTTTGTGCATAAAAATTTATGATTTTATTGCAGTGAATTATCCGCTGCACTTGGATAAATATGAATGAAAAACACATACTATCGGGGGACTTAATAGAACCCAAACAATAATTGATAAAGAATTGACCGCCTTGAATATATCGGAGTACTGACAAAAGAGGACGAGCCGGTAGCGTGGGTCTCTGGAACCGAGTGGTAATGTCAGAATGTGTATTGACCCCAAGAGACTCAATGAAGCACTAAAGTGTCGACATTATCCACTACCAGTAATTGAAGAGATACTCCTGGCTGACCTCAAAGATGGGTTCTTGCAGGTCCGGTTAGACAAGGTTTCAAGCAAGTTGACAACTTACAGGATCCTTGGGGCAAAAACCGCTGGCTGTGGATGCCACTTAGCATATCATCTGCTCCAGAGTGTTTCCAGAAGCAACTGTCTTGAAGGCCTGACGGGTGTATACAAAATCGCAGAGGAGCTGCTAATTATCGGTCAGAGAGAAGCCGAAGAAGAAGCCTGTCTCGACCGTGAACAAAATTTTAAACAGCTCCTGTACCGCTGCAAAGCCAAGAATATCAAGTTCAATAAAGACAAGTTTCAATTCAAGTGCAAGGAAGTTTCGTTCAGTGACCATGATGGTTTGTAGCTAGATTGGAAGAAGGTCACAGCAATAACCAAGATAGAGCGACCAGCCGTGTCCGCAGTCCAAAAGTTTTTCGGTCTTGTCAAGTACTTTTCAAAATTCTTAAAAAATCTGTCCGAGATAAGTGAGCCTCTGCGTCGCTTGACCCATAAGGATGCAGAGCGGATCTGGACAGAAGGGCAAGAGACTGCATTCGAGCGCATAAAGAAGGCAGATGTCAGAGCGCCAGTCCTGAAATACTTCGATAAGACAGAACTATCTGAGGCCCAAGGGGATGCGTCACAGTACGGCCTAGGATTTGCTCTCATGCAAAATGGTCCACCCGTGATATTTGCAAGTCAAGCTCAGACTCCTGTAAAGCGAAGAGAAGGAATTTCTGGCTGAACTGTTTAGTATGGAGCACAATCAACAATACGTTCATAATCGTATGGTCATTCTGTAAACCGACCACAAGCTGCTGGTCCCACTAACCAGGAAATCCCTGACATCTGCACCTAAGAGGCTCTTAGCGAATGATTTTACAAATTTAACAGTTTGACTATGAGATCCGCTACAAGCCCGAAAGAGATTTGGCACTAGCAGATACTCTTTCACGAACCTATCTCGAGAACCACAAACCCTCGAGCACTAAAGTCAAAGTAGAACACATTTATGCAGCGAAACTCCTCCCGGTTCGAGATCACAAACTAAAGGAACTACTGGAAGAAACAGCATGTGACCCAACTTTGCAAGCCCTAAAACCGTAATATTGAATGGACTTCCTTATTCGAAGGAAGAGACACCTACAGTCAATCACCCATACTTCAGTATTCGTGACGAATTGTCAGTCTTCGAAGGAATAGTTTTGAAGGAACTTAGACGTGTCACTCTCCGAAGTCTATACAACTCGAGGTCCCACCAAAGCTGCATGAGTCACATGTTGGAGTCCAGGGATGTCTGATAAGAGCCAGAGAAACTGATTTACTGATAACCTTAGTAAATGTGACACTTGTGCATCATCTAGCAATAATCAGGGCAAAGAGCCACTAATCTCATACAAAATCCTGGAAGAAATTTGAAACAGACATTTTTACATTAGATGACATTTAGATTAGATACATTTGTACACAGTAGACTACTATTCTGGTAGTTTTGAAATTGATTCCTGGATCAGCTACTGAAGACAGGCAAAGTCATTATCAGTAAGCTCAAAAAATTATCCCTAATTAAGGTGGCTCGCATTTGTTTTCCATTTTGCTGTGCCACTGAACTTTATGTAAAGCTTTCTCAAACATTCTGATGGATTCATACCAGCTAAACGATTTAGTTTATGAATCCTTGTACTACCATCGGAATTTCTGTTGCTATGACAACTGGTCAAGACCTCAAACACACCCTATTCTAAACATTTGATTGCATTTTACACAAAAATTAGTCGGTGAACTTCTTTTATTATTTCATCAAAATTGTTTTCACATCAAAAACCACATTTAAGGAAATTTTCAAAAAAAGTGTTGACGCCACCTTAACCTTTTAAATAATAGGTTAAGTGAAGAGAAGACGTGAGTTGAAGTGAAGTAAATTAAATGGCATAGTATGTGTATAGTTTAGTATAGTTTAGTATAGTGTAGCATAGTATAGTATAGTGTAGCATAGTATAGTATAGTGTAGAATAGTATAGTATAGTATAATATAGTATACATGTAATATAGTACAGTACAGTATAGTATAGTATAGTATAGTACAGTACAGTATAGTATAGTATAGTATAGTTTGGTATAGTATAATGAAAATGAGAGGTATTCGATGAAATCGTAAGCTTGATAAATCGTAAATAATATATTACTATTTCACTGTTTATTTTTTGTTTAATCTTGCAGTAAATTACTCGTCCATGGTTGCTGATTACTACAACCGAAGCAACACGTCCATCATTTCTGGTCATTTGCAGCATATTACCACGAAAAGTTGCGTACACCCATCCACAGGCTCTCTTGAGCCTCCTGAAGACACTCCACTGGTAACAAAGGGCAGCGGTAAATGTTACAGGGAAGAGACTTTTTTTCACTTTATGGCCTCTGGCCTTATTATTCACGCCGCTAGTGGAAAGTGTGTGTGTCCCAAAGGCTTAACGGTGGATCCCCCACCCAACCAGGACTTGGTGCTGAGCTCGGCTTGTGACAAGAGCTGCAAGTTTCACCGCCGTTTAGATAAAAGCATTATACATCTAACAAGCGGAAAGTGCATTCATCCGTTCTTCGGCTCAGATGCAGTAATTGCGGATAACTCACGTGTTGTCCTACACTATCGTTGTGCGGAGGATGAAAAACTGTACTTCAGCGTGTTAGGTGAGTGAATGGTTGAGGCTGTACAAAAGACGCATCTGCCAAAGGTGCTACACCAGTGTGTTAATATAACTTGTGAATATAAAACGTTAAATAGGCCCAAGGCTGATAATATGGTCAGAAACTGTCGAGGTATCGCTGGCTTGAGTTCGCTGGTGCCAAAATGGAGAATAACGTTTGTAGGGACGGTCACTTTTCTCAGTACTTCATATCGTCGACTGCGCACCGGGAAAAGGCTTTATTTTGTCAGACTGTTTTGTGGCAGCACTCATATTCTGGTCACTTAGGGGTTTATTGTTGATGATCGCTTTTATGGTCATCACCCATGATGATAGTCGGTTTGGGCGGTTTACCAAAACCGGGATCTTTGTATTCAGTTCTTCCAGGTGATTTCTATGATGCAGGTTTTTTCTTTTTTGACTTTTCAACTTTTTTGAAAGTCAGCACCATCCCTTGCTCCTTCCTTCCCTTGCAAGCTCGCTGATCTCTGAATTGGTTATGTTCTGTTATCATCTACCTTATCATAGTAGTTTCCAGTCTCGTCAAATCGTACCTTTGGCTGCACCGTGTGCAGAGGACTGCGACAATTTCTAACGAATGCAGCAACAGTTGCATTAATCAAGCATGTTTGATATTTTTCGCACGTTGTCGCTGTTTGTCGAAGGTAATTTCTTCTTCTCGCGAAGGTGTGCGGTAAATTTGCAAAAACATGCGACTGAAACTATGCTTATGAAATACCAGCTTTGAAGCACGTGACATAGAGTTTGAATTCAAAGATGGCAGCAAAGTAATTTTACAGCCGCCATTTTGACTTTCAATGGATCGAATTTGTTGGTTGTCGCATGGTGAGCGGCCTCAGACGACAAAAAAATATAACTTAGAAGGTCTTTTTCAAATTGATCTTTGCAAGCAAGGAACTCCAAATGATTTGTCAGGTGGTTTAAGTGTTCGTTTCTCGGTTCTGAATGGATGTAAGAACCAGTTGTACTGCTTTCCGGTGCTGTTATCCGCCATGTTGTTACAAAGAGACAGGTAGACCAGACAGACAGACAGGCAGACAGACAGAGACAGACACATAGAGTTCTTGTGGAAGCTGACGCTAGCAATATATCGATAAAATTTTGCGGTCTCCAAAAAAAAATACTTTTAGTCTAAGTTATAAGGCTATTCAAATTACCCCAAATCTAAATTTTGATGTTTGGCTGATTGCACATATCCAGAGTCTACAACCTACCTTTACCATTAAACTGCAGGCATTTTAACTCGACGAAACATGTACATCCTTGGGAGGGGATAAGTGAACCCCTTTCCTCAAGATTTTCAATATGCCTTCTCCGTTCATCTTGAGATGTGGCATGTCAAATGACTCATATAACGACTGCCCTCAAATTTAAACTCGTACTGTATATCCTAGGTTTCTGTTTATGTTCTTGCAGATGGTTCTGGCTTGGTGAGGTACTATCCACTAAACCGTGCTTTTGGAGTTTTGGACGCGAGTGGAAACCAGCATCCTGATGGCATAGCTATGGGGACAACACTTGCTCGAGGACCGAATGGGAAGTATGGCGGATCTTTCTTTTTTCATGGCAATAAAAACAGCTTTATCGATTTCCCAGTAACTCAAAAAGACCTTGATACAAGATATTCTCTGGCCGTTGCGATGTGGGTTTACCCGGAAAAACTGCAAGGTTCCCTTTTTTTATCAAAGGGTAGCGAAACAACTTTATCTATCAATTTGACTGAAATCTGTACCGAGGTTATGGTTTTTTCGCTGTTGGAATTTAAACCAATAACGCCAAATGAATGGCATCACATTGTTGTTACTCGTGACTACAATTCTGGGAACGTAAGTTTTTATCACAATGGCCAAAAAATTGATGAAAAGGCAACTCCCTATGCGATGCAAGAACTACCGACTTATAATGACCTGCGAATTGGGTCAATGGATTGTCATGGAAAAAGTTTCAAAGGAAGAATTAGTGATCTGAAGATCTACAACAGAGCACTTGCTCAGAAAGACGTCGAAAATGCGAAAGCGGAAAGACACCCAGAAAAATTAGGTAGGTCGCTCATAACTCGATAACGTATAATTGTATAATAATGTAGGTCCCTTTCATTTCAATACTTATATATATATTAAAGTTATTTGAGGTAACTTTATCTAAAATGGCTGAAGAGTCAAATACAATGTATCACTTGGTATTTCTCAGAGAACCTTAAATGGCGTTTTGAAAAGTGTCACACTTACAAGGAAGATGCAAAGGTTCCCGGGTGAAAGTGCAATGAACATAAAATTAGGTACTAGAAGATTTTTTAACTGAAGTATTTTTTTTTACCTTTTGCCCAATTAAAATGAGTCCAATTTTAGGTTTTCAACAGAGTCAATGAATCAAGTACCTTTTCAGTAAGGAGTTATTAAAAACTAAGTTTAGAATTTTCAAAAAAATTGCCTCTCGATAAATTTTGTTATTTGTACATACTTATTTCTTGGAAACCACGCAACATGCCTCAAAAAATTTCAGTGATAATAGATTTAACCGTGGTAAATTGATTGGTAGACTTGAAGTATTATTCATTACTTGTTTTTGAATAGTGTGTTTGTGTGTTTGTGTGTGTGTGTATGTGTGTGTGTGTGTGACTGTTTATATTTATGCCAATCTAGACCTGTGGAAATGTTAAGTCACTAAATAATAGAGAAAATAGTCAAACATGTTTACTTCAGTTTTTAGCTGTTATTCCTTTCAATGTGAAACGTATTTTGCTTACTAAAGTCAAGGAGCTGTTTGCATGATTTTAAATTAGAGGCCTTTAATGAGACGAAACTGTTTTTCGTATCGAAAAAGCTTTGAACTGCAGTTTCAATTGACGAACAAAAATGCGTATCTTTGACTTCATACATTACAAATCTCACAACTCTTAGCATATTTATATTCTCATACAAGCTTTGGAATTTGATTTATTTCTCGCATTGTGTGAAAGATGGACGTAGAAACTTGCACCCACTTTTGACTTCTCCAATTTGAAATCTGTTTTGCAAGCACGTCACGCCTTGAAAACTGAAAAATTAGGAGACTGCCCGATTAAGTTTCCGTCAATGCTAAAGCGTTTTTGTTTGAAAAAAGTTAACTATGTTATCGCAGTGCAGGCGTATAACCAGGATTTTTTTGTGGTGGGCTGCGTGTGGGCGCGATGGGAAAATCTGATAAAACCCGGGTTACCTTGAACTGCATTTCGCGCGTTTTTGTGACGGAGAAAGAGAATATAGTTTAGTAAAAAGAAGAAGTAAATCACCACCTCTTGGTCTTTGAATGATGTAACACGTAGTTGAAACAACATGGGACATGTATAGTTGTTTAGAATACTTAGAATACTGAAGTGTAAACCGTTGTAACAAGTATATCAAGAAATTATCTGTTTCTGTTTTGCTTTCGATTTGTCGGATATATTTCAAGAGCCAACAGCAGTGGCAGGCTGTCGTTTTAAAGTTATTTTTTTAATTGTCCTTACGTAAAAGATGGCAAGCTCCGCGCGACTGTGTTGGAATTGTCTTCGGGTTAAAGTGCGCTAAAAATTGCACACTAGATTATCAATAAAACACTATACATGACGGACGGTTGATTCGCACTGAAGATGAACAAAGTATAAAGATCGCACAACAGCCGACACAGATATAATATTTAATTGATAAATTAGAAAAAAAAGCAGGTTATCTCTATTTTTTTTATAAGTTCAAATTTTGTCAGCCGATCTTTCCTGACCGGCCCGTGTGGAGGGGAAAGGGTGGCGTGGGTGCGTTCGCATTTTTCGCACCCCTCTAACTACGCACCTGTAGTGGCTATTTTGCAGCTTCAGCCGTTGCGCGAGCGTATCTTCAGTGTTTTGGTACAAGAAAAAGGGAAAAGAGCGGGAACAGCTATTAGCATTGCACAGTCAGATTAGTAGAGCACAATCAAATAGATTCACTTGATATTTTTTTGTTTATGCATTATTTACAATTACAGCTAAGTGCTTGTGAATTGCGACTTTTTTAGATGACCAAAGTTACGAACTTGTTTTCCCTGGCACGAGTGCACTTGATAACGTGACGGTGAATGGGCTCAAATCCAGTCTCAGCGAGTTTACAGTCTGTCTGTGGATGTACGCTGAACGAGATGACTACAACTATGTTCTCTCGTACGCCACAGCGTCTGAAGTAGAAGAGTTCGTGCTGTATCAGGAGCCGGGCTTTCGTCAAATTAATGTAGTTATTGATGGCGTTTTCAGGTAATCAAAGAATTATCTTAAACTTGTTTTATTTCACAGTAAACCTACGAGTGTATAAGAATCTAGTGCATGGCTTATGAACTTGCAGCCTGAAATTTGGCATTTACACCCAAAAGTGAAACAGGTTCCTGTTTGGAAAAACATGTCGGTTAAAATTCTTAAGAAAATGATTTACTCCGACAACCAATATTTTTCTCGTAATGTTCCTCCGTGGCTTAACACTGATATAAAGGGCCTGTTGCATGCTTGCGTTGGGAATAAATAATAGGTTAAACGAGTAATTAGAACAGGGACTTAACAATACACACGGTGGTATCAATACACACGTTTTGTGACACAGGGGTAAGGCTTTACACGTGCTTTGCTAGTTACCTATCCAGTATCAGAAACTTTCCTCCTAAAATAAAATAAAAAAAAACCTTTTTCACAACATCAGCAGCTCACCTTTGCTTTGTTTTGTTTGGCTTTCGTTTCGTTTTTAACTGCAATTTAAGGGCGATTTTTCCAAACGAAATCGCCAATCATACTTTCAATGAAGTAAACTCTCATCAGATGCTGGCCTAGCTCAGTTGAGATTAAACGAGAGTGTAAAATAACAAGTACTTAAAGCCTATTTACCTGCTTTGAATTGCCTTAGTCGGGGGCGTAAAATGTCTCTCCCCAGTTTCATTAAAAACTGTTGGAAGGAAGTACATAAAAATTATAAAAGATTATGCCTAATTCAAGAAAGGCTGCTATTTTTAAAAAAAAAAAAAAACTTATAACATAAAAACCATGAATCCCATGATCTCGGGGGGTTTCCTGGAACACCTCAATCAGCCAAAACCTTTCTAACAAGGGCTCTCTCAGTCGTATAACTATGAACTGAAACAATTGTAACCAAAACGGCGGATCTCTCAACACAACAACACGTGTTCCGAAAAACGCCACGTCCAAAACTGGGCACGAGTTCACGTGACATGCAAAAATAATACACCTTCTTAGTGTTCATGTATATGTAGAGCTAGCAATGTTGTTCAAAACTGCGAGCGTTCCATCATTCAGGTATAAAAATTGCCAGAATCCCTCCAGATCGCATCTTTCATGTTCTATAGTTTGAAGAGCTGCCTTCGTTGAAATTGGTCAATAGTCGATATTGGAATATAGGAACTTTGAGAACAATAATTTTTAGTTAAAAGTTATTATGAAAATGATGGAAGTGAATAACAGTTGTGTTATGATAAACCTTCACTCTACATTATGCAAAGTCATTGCCAATAACATTAAATTATGTGTACTCCTTGAACCCCCGATGTTCTTTTCGGTTCTAGAATCGACTGTTGATTATGACAACCTTTTTTGAAATAGCTATATATGAATGGAAACTACACTACATAGTAGTGAGAAGAAACTTATTTAGCTACGATAAACAGTTCAGTCACGTTCATAGCAATACGCACCCACTTTTTGTATAATTTACACAAATAGCGAGGCGATCAGAACTTTTTCAGGCACTCGAAGTAAGCCAAAGCGCGATCCCAGAGAGCTCCGAGAGATTATTAACATACGCTGTTATTGCTCGAGTCGTCATCTGAATAAAGGAATTTCGCATAGACAAGTTCTGGTAATCCTTACATTCAACAAAAGAGTTGCTTACCAGTTCATTAATGACTCTAGCTATTTCATTTAGTACAACCTTAAAATTTAAAAAAATACCATAATTTTAGATTCTCAAAAACCTAACAAAGTTGAGAATTAGAATTTAAGAAACTGGAACATTTAGGTTGTATCTTTATTTTTTTCCCTTTTTTGTTAGATTTGTCTAACAATATTCAAAATAGTGTTCTTGTTGAATAAAACAAACAGACCTTGGTGTGGTTGCTATGGTAACGTATAATATTAAATTTTGTCCTACAACCTTGTGAAATTTCCCAAGAAACGTTGCTTTAAATGATAGACACTTTTAAAACCTCTTAAAGGTGGCTAACTACACCTCTTCAAGCTGTATCTATTTTAAGAGATGTAGTTAGGCTTCGCCTTGTGCAACTCAAACACTTCTCTCGTGCTCTCCAAACTTCTTAAGTGCGTCCGTAACTCGATTAACGCACGATTAGCAAGGACCATTTCTTTAATCACTATTAAACAACAATACATAACTCATCACCATCACCGACATCATCTTCATCATCATCATCTTCACCATCATCATCTTCATGTTCATCATCATCACCACCATCATCATCTTCGTGATCTTTGTCATCATCATCATTGTAATTACCATCATCATCTTCATGATCAGGATCTTCACTACAGTCATCGTCTTCATGACCATCACCATCATGATTATCATTATGATCATCATCACCATCATCATCATCTTCATGATCATCATCATCATCACCAACATCGTCTTCACGACCATCATCATTATTACCATCATCTTCATGATCATGATCATCATTACAATCATCTTCATGATCATCATGATCATCACCATCATCATCATCATCATCTTTACGATCATCATCATCATCAACATCATCTTCACGATCATCATCATCATTACCATCATCACCTTCATGATCATGATCATTATCACCATCACCGTCTTCACGATCATCATCATTACCATCATCATCTTCACGATCATCATCATCATCACCATCATCATCTTCATCATCATCAGCAGCATCATCATCACATCACCAACATCTGCTTTATCACAATACCAACACAAAGGAAGCTCTACTATTTCAATGCACACTTTTTTTTTGCAGAAACATTACTCTGCAACAAAAAATTCTCATCAAGTACTGGTTTCATATATGTTTGTCATGGGAAAATACTTTTGGAAAAGCCAAGTTGTTCATTAATGGAATTCTACAAGGCAGTCAACTGATGAAGGTAAGCACAAACCTTTACAAATATTTTGCAAAACAACTACTTTGTCAAAACTTTCTTTATGCCTGGTAATTCAATACATCAATTTTGTCAAAACTATTTTTTTAAATTTTTGCAAAATAGTTTTGTCAGACGAAATGAATAATTTACATGGCACGTTAAACAAATGTGCAAAAATCTGCTCACCATTGCTATATAATATAATGAAAAGATATAAACAAAGTTTACTCTTTAACAATGTTATTTAACAATTGTTGTTATTATTATTTATTGTTATTGTTATTAATATTATTATTACTGTTATTATTATTACCATAATTATTATTATTATTATTATTATGGTTATTGTTATGTACTGCCGGCCATTGCTATTGTTGATGTTTTATTAATGTTACTATTTGATATTATTTGTTTTGTTAGTATTATCATTATAAATTTTTTATCATCATTATTATTAATATTGTTATTATTAATATTTTCATTTTTTATTATTGTTATTGTTTTTATTATTGTTTTTTATAGGATGACCATGTGATACCAGGGGACGGTAAGTTGGTCCTTGGGCAAAAGCAAGGTTGTCTTGGAGGATGTTTTCCCCAAAACATGGCTTTCAAAGGCCGGTTTTCTCATGTTAACATGTGGAACTACGTTCTTCGAGATGGTTTCATCAAACGGATAACTGAGAGAGCGCACAACTTCCACGGTTCGTTGCTGACTTGGAGAGATTTTACAGCAGCGGCCGGTGGCAACATTGAAGTGATGAATTCCAAAGGAGACTTTTCAACAGGTAAAATTCGCTTATTGCTTCTCGTTTTTTAATAGCAGCCACATGGGCTTCCAATGAAACGTTTTCAAAGGACAGCAACATGCTTATGTTTCACGTCATGCAAAAATTTAGCGGTTAGGTTGTTTAAGAACAGGCTATAAACGTATTTATCTATTGCACCCTTAAGGCCAGGGCTTTAGCTAGGTATGAAACAAATCAACACCTTTTTGGAGGGGAGCACGAAATATTAAGTTAACCTTCAGGATGGGATCACATTTATCAATACTAATTATTATTAAGTAAAGCATTTAAGTAAACAATCGACGGTTTATTTTCTTAAAACTGTCCATTTTATTCAGGCAAGAAATATTTATATTTAAAAGCGAGCATAAGCCATTTTGCATGCTATGTAAAGGCTTTTATGTAACACTTGAAAGTTTAGACACCGGACGAAAGCTCGGGCTATTGCTCAGGCTGACCGTCAGTGGCACGAAATTGGTCTGCTTCTTAGGCTCGTATCCAGGTATATATGTTAAGGAGCTTTCGGTGCAGTTAACCGTTTCCCATTTTATTACACGTATAACGAGAATTTTATTACGTAAAGGTCCGTTGTAGAAACCAGTATGCTATATTTTTCCATGT
>JAOBYE010551637.1:0-12726 GCA_025403585.1 Parazoanthus swiftii
CATTTGAGCCTCAAATTGTTGAAAAAAATAAGAACATTGAGCCTGGGCAAAATTTTACTGGTTCTTATTAAAAAAAAGTCTAGGTACAGAAAAAGTATTCAAAAGAAGCCAGCTAACTTAAACAACTAATTTAGAAAGAGAGCACAGAGAGCGTTGTCAAGTTTACATCACAATTCCATCTGTCGTTCCTTTTTTGTAGTACCAATTTATAAATAAAGTGTACGTCTGACATTAATGTGTAATTACTAGTAGAAAGCCAGATCGATATAGTGGATCTGTTACAGATACCATAATTATTAATATTTAAATACATTTTTTAATGATTCGATCCCTTTTTTTTCTTTAAGATTCATTCATATTTTTCTGAACTTAATTCTTTCAACAGCCTTTATCTCTCTGTTTAATCAGTTCATCGATAAGTTTCTAATAGTGGATCTAACGTTAACTAGCAGAGTTCTTTCGAACAAGTATCGAAGAGAACATTTTAGCACAACACCGCGCTGGTAGTTAACTCTGAGTAACATTACTTTGTTCTAAATCAGTTCCTGTTTTTGTTTTCAAAGTAGTAAATGCCAATCCATTTACGTGTCATAATCTCGAAGAACATTGAGGAGGGGCTTAGGTATTATCCCAAGTGTGCCATGAAAAACACCTGAGTAGTAGTACAAGTATTGGGCACGAAAAGGTCAGGAATTAAGAGCTTTTTTTAAATTATGGGTTATTTAAACTGTAGTAAAACGTTTTACACAAGGCGTGTTGCAAAACAATTCCCATACAAATCCTTGTGCAGCGTGATCAGTCTTAACGTAAAAGGGCAAGAAATATTACACATTTACTTACTTAATGTTAAGGTTACACTTATAACTTTATCTCTTGTTGATATTGAATAGCGGGGTTTTATGATACGTTTAAATAGCACTACTTAAGGTGTAACCCAGAGCAAAACATGTTTTTGGAAATGAACCAAATTTGGCAGTTTGCCTTGCAGATTCCGTTGTAGTCTCCCTACGTGACAGTTATGTTCACCACTTTTAGATACATAAGTTAAAAAATCCTTAAAAGAAAACTTTATGAACACAAAAACTCTCAATCAACGGGGTTGTAACGTCACTATATTTGGTTTTTACTTGCCGAATCAATGTTATCTGTGTTCCTAAGTGCAGCGGTCAATCTGTTTTTCATGGAATTTACAAACGATAACACAAGCCAACACATTGGAGCTCAAAAGCAATTTTTTCCCTGGTAACCACACCATAATGTTGATAAATTATCTCGGAACCTGGTTACAGACACACCACGAAACGTTTTATATCTTTTTAGTATTCATTTTTTATATACATATTTCAGGGTTTTTGATAACACTTCATTTAAACCTTTTAGACGTTATATTGTATCAGCAATTGTCTGAAATGCTTAGTCATTTGCCTTAACTATAAAAATAACTTCCTCTCTGCCTGGCGTACAAGAATTGTTAGTTGCAATATGTATAATTATAGTGTTTCGATGTCATTTATAAATCAGTCTGTAGTGTTTAGGAGTGCGAAAATCCAACTTTGGTTTTTGCTAACCAAAGGAAAACAGATGATGTTCAAAATACTATATGCAATAGATTATGAACCTAGTGGCTTATATGACCTTATGCACGTGTTTACAAAGAAAAATGTTTTTTTTTTTACATTTTAAAAAACATTTACAGTCAATGACTCGTAAGATTTGCTTGAGTGGCAGTTATCATTTCACTGACAAAGAAATGTCATGTTATTAACATTTCTAAGTAGCTGATATACCTTCGTTACCTTTATTTATTAAAAAGTGTTGTATAAACGTTGTGCAAACTAGCAAGGTAGATTGACGAAGAAGGTAAAAATGCCCATAATTTGTGAAAGACGAAAAACGATGAAAGAACGATGATCTTACAGAATAATGTAGACATTGGTTGTCGCTAACAAAAATTGCGCATGTTCGTGAAACTAATTAAACGGTTTAATGATTGAGTTGTTAGATGCGCAGTTAAAAGATACACTATTAATTAATTATTGAAACTTGAAATTCAAAAAAGATGAAATTTACACTTCAAAATCCTCTTAGAATACGTCGTCAAAGAAAAATGCAATCAATACTTTTCAAGTGGGTTATGAAAGCTGTGTTGTGCAGCAAAACTCGTGCATACCAGAGCCAGTATCAAAGGACACCTGAGTTATTGTTTGGCACTGATTCTGTATAAATAGAAGCGAAGTTAAGCAACGAGATCATTGCATTTCAGGTATCGAAGGCCAAAGGTGAAGAGAACGTGATCGCAGATCTGACCAAAGATGAAGACTTTCATTCTCATCTCACTTGTGGGACTCGCGTTTATCCTAATGTCCAATGCAGCACCAGCAGTTGAACTGGACACACGGGTGCTAACATCTCTTCTTTCTTATTTTTGTTTATATTCTCCAGAACACGATTATGTTCAAAAATGGGTTAATGTTGATAGAGATACCCAGGGTTAAGATTGTCTTTTCTTCTTCATAGACTTATTCAGACAGGTGTTTCGGTTTCTGTAGTTAAGTTTGTCAATACCTTATAAGAAACAGATTGTCTATTCCTCGATATAAAGAAAGTTAATGAACATCTTGGCTTAACCAGTATGGATTAAGTATAATCGATATTTGGTCAAACGGTTACGGAAATATCAGTTGTTTTTTTCTTATATCGATCTATTGAGAAAAGGAAAGTAAGGTTGGAAGACAGCATTCTTCAATCAACATAGTATTTTAAGAAGCGTGGCAGTGGAAGGTTTTTCCTGATTTCTTCCTCGTTTGGTTACCGAATTAATGTTGATAAAAATACACGCCAGATCATTGTAATTATTATGACAGTTTCCTTTCCGAAGCTGTAAATTTACGTTATTTCTACCTAAAACGGGACCAATTTAATAAGAGTATTATCATTGTATTTGGAAATATGACTAAAACTTTTTTGTTGTTGTAAAACTGAAAACACACGTCAGTTTCGGTCTACTTGACCCATTATCAGGTTTCATCAGTATTAAAATATTAGAATGAAAAATTCAATTGAAATTATTATCATTGTAGTGCAAGGAAACATTATAGATGCAAAACTTTAATTAAGTTTTAAAAAGTTTGATTCTACAGGTGTTTCTTCACAAGTCCAAACATTTCTCACCCATCTTTATTTGGCAGATGATTTTCGTGTCTTTCGATTAATTTCCTCATACGTACGCAGTAGATCGAATACACCTAAAAACCATTTTATTAATTGCGTTTAATTAATTAATTAATAATCTATTAATATTAAGGAACAAGAGGATCCAGAAACCGCCTTGGACATACTCGAAGATTCTGAGGACAAGAGTAACGAAGAGCTTGAGTGAGTTTATTCTCCACAACGTTTTTTATTTGACGAAGAAACAATTGGTTGATTGACTGATTGAGAAGGAGAACAAATCAACAATAATTTTATCTTTGCTTTTCTGTTTACGAATTCTGCGCTTAGGATCGATTCCATTCATCTAGATGATTCTAGCTTTGAAACAATAGCGAGGCTTTCAAAGGACAAAAAGCCATACGTTGATATTGTCTTTCAACAACACGTGTTAACACATGCAGCAAAGAGACCAACAAGGAATAACTCTCTTTTAATCTTGATGACGAAGATGGGGGACAGAGAGCTTTAGCGCTAGTATGAACAGTATAAATAGTGAAGATTTGCCAACATGTGATAGTGATGGTGACAGTGAAGATATTGATTGCTCTAAGGACAACTGAACTAATTTTTATGTATGAAATAGTTAGATTGTTGCGTTGGATTTCTTTATGAAATACTCATAGTTTTCCTAGTCGTTAATATTTGGTTTACGTTAGTTATCAAGTGCAGTTATTAGTGAAAGGCATTGTACTTAAATATAAAAACTTGAACATAGTGGCATTTTAAATTAAATAATCAATTTTGTTTAATATTTTAAGCATGGCTTTTCGTGCATTGCGACTTAAACAAAGTCTGAACATTTACAAAAAATAATTACAACCGAGAATAGGTCAACCACCTTTCTATACTTGTCAAATATGTTATGAACTCCTCTTTTTCCTGGCTAAAAATATGTGAACCCTCCCCCCAGCCCTCTCCCCTTCGCACTGATTCCACCTCCCTACCCTCCCTTCTAAATTGTTATCAGTCCCTAATAATTTACATCACAGCACTAACAATTTACATCACAAGCTTATGAGGTAAAATTTCTCACATTGCTATATCCTAGAAATAGCTTTAACTTAAGATTTCTAAAAATTAGAAACAAATGTTTTAAATTCTTTAGGGGATCCCTCATATGGTCGTCGATATGGAGGCTACCGAAGACATAGTGGATATCGCCGTTACCATGGTTACCGTCGTTACCATGGATACCGTCGTCACCATGGTTACCGGAATCACTATCGTTACCGGTATCATCATGGTCACCATCGCTATCACAATGGCTACAGGTATAACAAAGGATACGGTCACGGCTATCGCTACGGCAAAAAGTTTTTCGGATAAAAGACCTTCCCTTTTACACGTCACAGATATGCTCGCAGGGGAAGAACATCCAGAACTGCTAAGTTAAATAAAAACAGTGATCACATGTTGTTAAACAAAAGCTTCCGGTTGTACGACGGTTGAATCAAAAATGTAAACGAAAGCAATAAAATAAGCAGATCAAGCAGGAATTGTTTTTGTTTTGTTCAAATCTAGTTATTTTGAGAGATTTCACACATGTAACGTTTCGATCGTGTGAACAGACTTATATTTGTGCGGTTTTCAGCAAAACTGTAATTGACCGGTTTCAAAGGTCTTTTCTACGAAACTGTTTCTATGAAAACCAAAAAAAATTGATCGAAGTTTTTCTGTAAAAAAAGAACTTACAGTAAAAGTGATTAGATTGGGGTATGGGGATGAGTGTGCGTGTATTGGGGGGCGGGGGGTGAGATTTTGCGTGCAATTCTTTTGTTGGTCTCCCTTGGCCTGTAAAGGGATACTCTTTCGCTTCTTTAAGGTCGATAGCAGACCTGGTTCAAAACAGAAACAAGTTGGAGTGATTAGGGGTTTTATCCTTAAATGCACCAAACAGTGTTTTTCTTCTATTGTAGGTCGACGACTATTTCTATTGATCAAGTGTTCTCTCCCGCTTCTTTGTTTTAAATTGAAAACGCGATTTCCACTTACAGTTTCCGGTCTAAATCTTTTGGTAGCTATACAAATATTTTTCAGTGATAATATTTTTACAAGAGCTTAAAAGACGGGTGATTAAGGTAGTCTCCCAACCAAACTAATTTTATCCCTCTAATTTGAATTTTGTGGCAAACCATGGCCATATTCAACAACAACAACAACAACAACAATAACAACAACAACAACAACAATTTTTATTTGGAAGAAAAAAGCAGTGCCATATATCCTGCTTCGTATATAAAGCTGTTGACATGTTTCTCAAGCAGGTTTGATTTAGTCATCAACATTCATTGGAGTTGTACACTCTTTTTTATTTTTGTTAAGAATGAGTAAAATTTGCTCACCATCACTGTTCTTATTTTTTCGGCAATTCCACCTTCAAAATTTTCTTTTTTTGTTCTTAACGGCTATGGTTTCCGAAGGGGGCAAACTCGCCTACAATTCGGTAAGATTCTCTTGTGCACTGCTTCACAAGAAATTTGGAATGTTTTTGGAATCGCTATCGGAAAACTGAGCATTGAAGGACTACTGCACCAAGCTCAACTTTGTGCAATTGCTAAATTTTTGATTCAGCCTCAGTTTGATTTTATTTGGTTCTTATTTGTGGGGCAAACTCATCTTTAATGTTCTCATATATTAAGTTTGTTTTTAACAAAAAAAGAGTGCAGAATTTGGCATAAAATTACTTCAGGTAAAGGAGGTTCCTTAAACCACATGGGTATTGTGACTTAAGGTCATATTTCATGTAAATATCGAGCTACATGTACTAGTAACTGTGACATACCAAACAGTGAAAAACACCACAGAAATGGCCATTTGCATGAAAATAAGAAAGAAAAAGTTTCATTTATTCTTGAATTTCGCTCAAAAGCAGCACAGGCATGGACACGAATTTACCTGACAAACAAATTTTTCGAAATCTTGTTTCTCATATTTTCTTGCTCAATATAGGGCAAATTATCACAAAACCATTCTTCTACTTCCGAAATATCCAGTTGGTTTTGAAGAAATCACTAAAACCGAGCTGGAGTGGCTCAGTTTCGATGAATCAGCCATGATGCACAGTTCTGCCCCATTCAGTCCCCTTAATCCAGTTAGATTTTTTGGATCTACCCTAACAATTAAATTAACTAATTAACTAATTAAACAACTAACTAAATCAATCAATAAATCAATTAATCAATCAGTCAGTCAGTCAGTCAATAAATAAACAGCAAAGCAATGGAATGACCGTTTTAAGTCAGTTGTACAATTTCACACGTTACATTCACGTACAAGTACAAAAAAAAGGAATGTAAAACCGTTAAAAAAACAAACAAAGAAAAAAACAACATTTTTTTCTGCTGTGCAACTAAGCGACCGTGCTCCAGCCATTGAAGGCCAGGCAGCTTTGTTGTTTACTGACGAGAAAAATAAAAAAAAAGTTCAAAAATAAATAACAAGAGATACTTTGTGTAGCTATACTTATTAAATCATGCAGGTTTTCGCGCTCGATTCGGAAAAATACCAGGGCGAGTTTAGTCGAGCCATGGTTTGTATTTTGCTGAGACCGTAGGTCGAGCCAAAATACTCATGGCGAGACCAAACAAGCCCTGATATTTTCCCAATCGAGCAAAAACCTGCACGATTCCATGTTTATCATCCCTGACCCAAAAATGTAGCTTTGGAAATAAAATTATATCGACTTCAGGAACTTCATTCATGCGTGAACGCACGCACGCTAGAGTTTCACGCGCTTTGGAGACCGCACTCTTTCAAAAAATAAGTTTTGCCAAAATTTTGAAATGAATACTCGAGTCGCTCCGTTTTCTCCCCTTTTAACTTTCTGTGAAGCAATACAATGATTGGACGCTGATAGCAATTTTGTTTTTGCAGTGACTCTCAAGAGAGAATCAAAACTGTCTGTGATTTCGTCTGAAATCATGACACGGTCGCAATTTCGTGAAAAATCACGACTGCACAGTAACCTTGTCTGTGGTTGGCTGAAATCATTTTAAGGGATGATAAATGTAGGTAATAGAGGACAGCATCGTCATGCTGCGGGTTTTGCAAAATATTGTTGAATTCTTTACTCAAATGCTCTCAGTAACTTTAGAACCACATGAGAGAAAAGGAATATCAATTAAACACTTCTACTCTTCACTAAACGGACAATATTTGTCTTTGAGTACCAGATTAGAAGTGTTTTGATGTAGCTATTCGCAATGTACTACACTGTATGAAAACGAACATCAAACAGTTGTACTCAATCAAAAGACGCACAATATATATTTTGAGTGGTTGAGAAGAAGTGTTTTTGTGCTAGGTCATGTTTGATCATGTTGTGAGTTTTCTCATCAGTTTAATCAAAGGTCAGCATATTAAAGAAAAAAATGAAAACATAAAGACTTCTCTATGAGAGAAGTGAAGTATTCGTCTCGCATCACTTGTTTGATAAATAAATTGTTTTTAGTACGTAGATTTGTTATAAGTTCTTTTCAATCGTCAGTCAAAAGATAAGATAAATTTAAGGAATCAAACAATTCCAAACACTCCTATACTGTTTGAAAGATACAAAATTAATGGCCATGTTATAGATTTTTATCAAATGGTTTAAAAGTTAAGAAATTCTAGAGACAAGTCTGTCATATAGGTCTGGCCAAAAACGCGAGAGATAGACGTCTAAAATACCACGAGGGGTCTCCAAAGAAGCGATCCCACCACCCTCCTTGTGCGTCTACGAGTTAACTCCGATAAACCTATTAAATATGCTTGTTTTGCAATACTATCCAAAAAAGTTCACCAACACGTTCTTTGATAAAGGCCGTTTAAATTTCTAAGGTAAGACTTTATCGTTAGAATACTAGGCATGAATTACAACTGTTTTGCTTATGATCAGCGGCTTTTGCAAACAGTTGATGCACGTGCAGCCTATCAATCCCTCTATTATTTCAATCTGTGGTAAATAACTCTTGCAAGTGTAATCGACACTAATATAATTATAATGAATAGAGTTGCCGTTATATGTAAGACTTTATGTAACAATCATATACAAAAAAAAAACAAGAAAACAAATCTGCCAAGTTAGTTTTATTGTTGAGTGCTCAAGGAGTTAAACGATTAAGTTTCAGGTTCCCGAAGAGATCTTAGAAACAATTTAAGTATACAAAAAGTATTCAAAAGAAGCTAGCTTAGATAGACACATAATATAGAAAAGTGGGCACAGATAGCGCTGTCAAGTTTACATCACTATTCAATCTGTCGTTCCTTATTTGTAGTAGCAATTTATAAAAAAAGTGTATGTCTGACGTTAATGTGTAATTACTAGTAGAAAGCCAGATCGATATAGTGGATCTGTGACACATAACATAGTTATTAATTATTTAATATTTTAACGGATTTTTCTGATGATTCGATCCCTTTTTTTTCTTTAAGATTCTTTCTTATTTTTGTGAACTTAATTATTTCAAACAACCTTAATCTCTTTATTTAACCAGTTCATCGATAAGTTTTTAATAGTGGATCTCAGTAATTAGCAGAGTTTTTTCGAATAAGTCTAGAAGAAAACACTTTAACACAACATCGCGCTGGTAGTTCTAAGTAAAATTACCTTGTTCTAAATGAGTTCCTGTTTTTGTTTTCGAAGAAATAAATGCCAATCCATTTACGTGTCATAATCTCGAAGAACTTTGAGAAGGGGCTTAGGTATTATCCCAAGTGTGCCATGAAAAACGTCTGAGTAGTAGTACAAGTATTCGGCATGAAATGGTCAGAAACTAAGAGTTTTTTTTTTATCATGGGATATTTAAACTGTAGTAGAACGTTTTACACAAGGCGTGTTGCCAAACAATTCCCAGACAAACCCTTGTGCAGCGTGATCAGTCTTAACGTCCAAGGGCAAGAAATATTATACATTTAATTATTTAATGTATAACTTTATCTCTTGTTGATATTGAATAGCGGGGTTTTATGATACGTTCAAATTGCATTACTTAAGGTGTAACCCAGAGAAAAACATGTTTTTGGAAACGAACCAAATTTGGCAGTTTGCCTGCCAGGTTATGTTGTAGTCTCCTTACGTAACCGTTATGTTCAGCCTTGTACAAAGTCAAGTTAATTGCAAATAAGTAAAAGAAAAGCACAAAAACTCGCAATCAACGGGGTTGCAACTTCACTATGTTTGGTTTTTACTTGCCGAATCGATGTTATCTGTGTTCCTAAGTGCAGCGTCAACCTTTTTTTAGTGGAACTTTCCGCAAACGATAACACAAGCCAACACATTGGAGTTCAAAAGCAATTTTTCCCTGGTAACCATACCATAATGTTGATATATTATCTCGGAACCCGGTTATACAGACACAGCATGAAACTTTTTAAATCATTTTAGTATTCATTTTCATATACATATTTCAGGGTTTTTGATAACACTTCATTTATACCTTTTAGACGTTATATTGTATCAGCAGTTGTCTGAAATGCTTAGTCATTTGCCTTAACTATAAAAATAACTTCCTCTCTGCCTGGCGTACAAGAATTGTTAGTTGCCATATGTATAATTATAGTGTTTCGATGTCATATGTCTTTCAGTCTCTAGTGTTTAGCAGTGTAAAATCCAACTTCGGTTTTTGCTAACCAAAGGAAAACAGATGATATTCAATATACTATATGCAATAGATTATGAACCTAGTGGCTTATATGACCTTATGCACGTGTTTACAAAAAAAAATGTTTTTTTATATTTTAAAAAACATTTACAGTCAATGACTCGTAAGATTTGCTTGAGTGGCAGTTATCATTTCACTGACAAAGAAATGTCATGTTATTAACATTTCTAAGTAGCTGATATACCTTCGTTACCTTTATTTATTAAAAAGTGTTGTATAAACGTTATGCAAACTAACAAGGTAGATTGACGAAGAAGGTAAAAATGCCCATAATTTGTGAAAGACGAAAAACCGATAAAAGAACGATGATCTTACAGAGTAATGTAAACATTGGTTGTTGCTAACAAAAATTGTGCATGTTCGTAAAACTAATTAAACGGTTTAATGATTGAGTTGTTAGATATGTAGTAAAAAGATATACTATTACTTAATTATTCAAACTTGAAATTCAAAAAAGATGAAAATTAAACTTCAAATTCCTCTTAGAACTAGAATACTTTGTCAAAGAAAAATGCAATCAATACTTTTCAAGTGGGTTATGAAAGCTGTGCTGTGCAGCAAAACTCGTGCATACCAGAGCCAGTATCAAAGGACACCTGAGTAATTGTTTCGCATTGATTCTGCATAAATAGAAGCGAAGTTATGCAACGGGATCATTCCATTCCAGGTATCGAAGGCCAAAGCTGAAGAGAACGTGATCGCAGATCTGACCAAAGATGAAGACTTTCATTCTCATCTCACTAGTGGGACTCGCGTTTATCCTAATGTCCCATGCAGCACCAGCAGCTGAACTGGACACTCGCACACAGGTGCTAACATCTCTTCATTTTTATTTGTTTTCATATTCTCCAGAACGCGATTGTTCAAAAATGGGTTAATGTTAACCCAGGGTTAAGATTGCCTTTTCTTCCTCATAGACTTATTCAGACAGGTGTTTCGGTTTCTGTAGTTAAATCTGTTAATACCTTATAAGAAACAGATTGTCTTTTCCTCGATATAAAGAAAGTTAATGAACAACTTGGCTTAACCAGTATGGATTAAATATAATCGATATTTGGACAAACCGGTTACGGAAGTATCAGTATTTTTTCTTATATCGATCTATTAAGAAAAGGAAAGTAAGGTTAGAATACAGCATTCTTCAACATTCGCTCAATGGTTTTTAATCAACATAATATAAAAAGAAGCGTGTTAGTGGGAGATTTTTCCCGATTTCTTTATCGTTTGGTTACCGAATTAATGTTGATAAAAATGCAAGCCAGATCATAGTAATTAGTATGACAGTTTCCTTTCCGAAGCTGTAAACTTACGTTATTTCTATGTATAAAAGGACCGATTTAACAAGAGTTGTAAAACTGTATTTGGAAATATGTTTAAAACATTTTTTGTTGTTATAAAAACTGAAAACACACGTCAGTCAATTTCGGTCAACTTGACCCATTATCAGGTTTCATCTGTTTTAAGTTATTAGAATGAAAAATTCAGTTTAAATTATTTTCATTGTAGTGTAAGGAAATATCAGACAGTTATACATGCAAAACTTTAATTAAGTTTTAAAAAATTTGATTCTACAGGTGTTTCTTCACAAGTCCAAACTTTTCTCACCAATTTTTATTTGGCAGATAATTTTCGTGACTTTTAATTAATTTCCTCATATTTACGTAGTATATCGAATACACCTAAAAAACTCTTTTATAAGTTGCGCTTAATTTATTAATTAATAATCCATTAATATCAAGGAACAAGAGGATCCAGAAACCGCCTTGGACATACTCGAAGATTCTGAGGACAAGAGTAACGAAGAGCTTGAGTGAGTTTATTCTCCACAACGTTTTTATTATTTGACGAAGAAACAATTGGTCGAATGACTGATTGAGTAGGAGAACGAATTAGTAATAATTTTACTTTTGCTTTTCTGTTTACGAATTGTTTGCTTAGGATCGATTCCATTTATCCAGATAATTCGAGCCTTGAAGCAATAGCAAGGCTTTCAAAGAGCAAAAAGCCATACGTTGATTTTGTCACCTTTCTATACCTGTCAAATATGTTATGAACTCCTCTTTTTTCTGGCTAAAAATATGTGACCCCCCCACCCCCCCGGAACTGGTTCCACCTCCCTTCTCTCCTTCTATATTATTACCTGTCCCTAACAATTTACATCACAAGCTTATGAGGTAAAAATTTTCAGTTTCTATATAGACTTACTTCGAACAACATTGCTATATCCTAGAAATAGCTTTAACTTAAGATTTCTACAAATTACAAACCAATACTTTAAATGTTTTTTAAGGGATCCCACATATGGTCGTCGATATGGAGGCTACTTCAGACACGGTCGATATCGTCGTTACCATGGTTACCGTCGTCACCATGGTTACCGGAATCACTACCGTTACCGGTATCATCATGGTCACCATCGCTATCACAATGGCTACAGGTATAACAAAGGATACGGTCACGGCTATCGCTACGGCAAAAAGTATTACGGATAAACGACCTTCCCTTTTATACCTCGTGGACATGTTCGCAGGGAAAGAACATCGAGAACTGCTAAGTTAAATTAGAACAGTGATCACATTTTGTTAAACAAAAGCTTCCGGTTGTGCGACGGTTGAATCAAAAATGTAAACGAAAGCAATAAAATAAGCAGTTAAAGCAGGAATCGTTTTTGTTTTGTTTAAATCTAGTGATTCCGAGAGATTCACATGTAACGTTTCGATCATGTGAACAGGTATATTTTTGTACGATTTTCAGCAAAATTACAATTTATCGGTTTCAAAGGTATTTTCTACAAAACTTTTCTAGGAAAACTAAAAAATCGAAGTTTTTCTGTAAAAAAAGAAAAACAGTCAAAGTGATTAGATTTGGGAAT
>JAOBYE010551859.1:0-12724 GCA_025403585.1 Parazoanthus swiftii
GTTTCCTTGCGCTTATTCTTGCGCTTGTGCTTATCGTTGTGTTGGGTGGTTTCCACGATGAAATAAGGTCTGTTTGCATTTGTGATTGTGCTTGCGTTGCTAGTGAAAACCAGGCTTAACGCATCACGCTTAAACGACAACCAACAAGAATTATGTTTCAAAACAAATCTCACGTATGATACGAGATCAAAACGTAGCTTATTACAAGTTAGAGCAAGTAATTGCAAACAGTTTGAAAACACGGAATAGGATGCTGTTGGTTCGTATAGAATGTGCTTACAAACACAACTGTTAAAAACTATTTTCAGATTTTCGGAAAGCTTTCACCGGGTGTTTAACTTGGGACCTCCAAGCACCTCAAGCTTGTGGTTGTTAGCTTTGAGCCATAGGGCCTCCTGAGAGAGTTATATACGTGGATTTGAGGCGATGTAGTTTAATGAGATCGTAAAAACTTTCGTTCATAGAAGTTACTCCATTAAGATACATAATATCGACTGAGAAGTCTTTGAATGTTTTTTTTTCTAAAACTGAACATTTCGGGCTCTATATTTAGGTAAAGGTTATTTTATATAAGTTATATTTTTTTGCAACGATATTCACGAAACAATTGCAAAAGTAAGTGAAAAGTAACAATTATTTGTTTATTTGATATTTTTCACCCTGCTCTCCTTTAAGAAACATGATTGCCATTACTTAACCGGTATGCTTTTATTTATTTTGTACTTTTTTCCCGCTTTTCCTTCAGAAGCGGATCTCCTAAAAAGACACCAGGTAAAAACTTGTTTTCTCTATTTTTTTCTGTTTGTATTCTTTGCCATTCTCAGTTTTTTCATGTGTTCAAATTCTGAAATACAATAACACGTGTTTAATATCTTTAAAGGTGGTTCACTATACAACAATCAGTTATCAGCTCCAGCAGGGCGACATCTTCCAATTACAGAAGATGCAGACTTATACTTGGTTCCAGTGGATAATCACACAAGATGGCAACAACAACAGCAACAGACAATAGATAGTCCTGATCATTCATATTACAACTCCGAAGAGATCATAAAGCATAAACAAAATAACCTTGGTAAGTTTTCAATTATATTTTGCTTGGCTGGTGTCTCTGCCAGAAATATTTCACAACATTTTTTTATATTTAGTTGCACCGAAATCAACTTTAGAGCTGTACTCTTTTTCGGACTCCTACTACTAATAAAAGATGTTTTAGAATTTATTTTTGAGAAACGAATCTTGTCTTCTGGACAGTTTAAACCTGAAGCTAAATCCTTTCCCGAACCAACGGGCTCATAAGGCCGGCGCTTATCTCCGGTTTCCATAGTGTTAAGCGCATGAGGGTCTTTGACTCCCTTTGGACAGGACATTGCAGGTTTGTCTCCAGCAGCAGCTGGCACTCATTTATACAGCTGAGTCGACTAGAAAAAGTAGAGTAAAGTGCCTTGCTCAAGGACACAACACAGTGGTTAGGCCGGGACTTTTAGGTTACGAGTGCCTAGACACACTAACCGCTCGACCACTGCTGTCATTTTTTAGTTTTCTTTTTCAGATTTAATCCTATTTTCACCCAAAATCTTTTACTGCAATTTGAGTAAGGCATAAAATATCTATGTACCAGGTTTTTAATTGACCATGTGATTATTACCGTAAGTTCGATCGATTTCCGAGCAAAATCTTGCACACGATGCTAAATACGCCGTTCTTTCATTACCGTAGGTCATGTTAATAACTTCTGTGATGACATCTACTCGTATGCAGCCCCTGATCAGTTGAGTTCAACCACTAACTGGAATAAAGACGCGAAATCAGCACAACTCGCGGAGAATAATCCAATTTACGAAACTGCGGAAACCGGTGAATCCAAAGATGTAAACGTCAGTAGCAAAACTTTACAGCAGATACAAGAAAATCCTATTTACACCTCAGTTACAGATCAGGCTTCTTCACCAAAAGAGGCACAAGATGTGGTGACTAAAAAACCTGTTCCTGCAAGACGCAACAAAGCAGCTGTGGCAAAACCAAACTTGGCACCTTCCGTGAGGGGAAAAGGAGAATTATCTGCAGTCGACGATCCCTTGCAGACGGAGCCAGAATATGATGTCCTCGAAAGACCAGATCCATTGAACCGAGATAATTTCAATAACGCGTCTTCCAATCTATACGATGCATCGTATAGCACTGATTCTTGTGAAAAACCCGAAGGGGAAGGGCAAGCAGTTTATGACATGATATGGAGTTCCAGCACCGGTAAACCTCGTTCTGATTCAAGAAAAAAACCGAAGGCTCAAAAAACGTCAGCGCGAAAAGCAGTTGTTGATACACCTGATTTATATGACAAGTTGTGGCCCACAACGGATGGTGAACTGCAACAAAGTAACAACACATACGAGACTGTTGGGGGCACCATTGCCTAAACATTTGAATATCGAAGAAGGCGAAAAAAGCTTGGAAAAATACCTGTAAACTTTCGTTACTGTAACTACAATTGACGGAGTACCTTCTTCCAAATTGTCTGAACTCAAAACATTATTTTTTTTAGCCTTCTCGCAGACGAAAGAGAGGGGCGGAAAAAGCAGGTGCTCCCATACCCCGTCTTTAAACATTTTTTTTGTTTATATTTAAAAAGTCTAACAGAACCAAAGTCATAAGGAAACTGAATTTAAATAAGTGATCAGATGACGTAGAAGAGTTGCTTTCTCATTTTTCCCGCGGCCATTCTCGATTTTTAAGATAAAAGAAAGTGAGCAACTTTCATTAGGATCGTTACACTAGAGAAGGTTAAAACGTATTCGGTAACAATTTGCAACTTTTTATGTAACGACGGTGTTCCTTTTTTTTTTTGGTATTGACTTACCGGCGGTGCGATGGTAGCCCAGAGCCGTAGCAAGCCATTTAAAACTGGGGGGAGGGGGGGGGGGGCACCGCCAAGAGCCGAATGTGTGAGCCTTCTAGGGGGGTCTTGGGGCATGCTCCCCCGGGAAATTTTGAAAATTAGTGTGTCTAAAAACGTGCTTCCTTGGTTTTAAACGCCATTTGAAACAAAACCAGAGTGTCTGAATCTAGCAAAATATGACAAGTTTTTCTCAAATTTGAAGAAATTTGCTTGATACATTTGACACATTTGCTGGGGAAACACTGAGGGGGGGGGGGGGGGGGCCCCCCGGCCCTACCCCTTGCTACGGCCCTGGAAGCCTAGAGCGGGATTTATTTGTTGAATATACCATGCAAACCGTCCTGACAGTAGAAAATGTAATCGTTGTGGACTCATAAACTTGTGGGAACTAGTCCGCTTTGATAGCATTTACAGCTTAAATGTTATATGGGCCTTTTATGAAGTATTTTGCATTTAACTGTGCTTGAGTGAGTTAGAGATTATATTTCAGAATCTATATTTATATGATTTAAATCAACGTGTTTTGTGATCACCCCAAACCACCAACCTCCTATACATTTCTGCTCACATCCCAATAGCAAAATCGGGTCCCCCTTAATCCTGAGTCCCTGTCTGTGTCTCCTCATGCAGCACTATCTCACATTTGTTCCTGGAGACAGCCGTTTTTTATACATGTGATATTCCTGGTAAAATATGGCAACAACAAAAACAGTTACAACAGTACTAAACACATTGACACAATTTTAGGGCTCACAAAACAGACTCGCGCATCCTAACATTTTGTCGAAGAAATCAAGAAATGTTGAACAGGTATAATTCGACGCGCAGTATAGCAAACTTATGCACTTTACTTCTCTTGAAGCATTGTTTTTATTGAAAGGAATCTAGCAAGAGTAATTCAAGGGTAATGAACCATAGTTATGTAGTTCTGCAAGTGAATTTTGAAAGCCAAAAAGAACAGAACATGTATATCTGTAATGGTTTTTAATCAGTAGCTGCGATTATTGAGGTGTACAATTTTGTGTCACATGCTTCTTAACAATAAAAGACTGAACACATTTTTAGAAATACATAAGAAGTAATTATATACTTATAAGTGTTTTTTAAAAAAGGTTAACTGAAATGCGTAATAGCTTTTGCAAATAACAAATTAAAACTTATCGATGCGAATATCATCATTCAGTACAGGTAAAAAAAATATGGTGCCAATATTTAAACAGAGTAACCCTTCTTCTTCCTCTTCTTCGTCTTCCTTTTCCTCTTCTTTTTCTTTTTCTTCCTCTTCTTTTTGTTTTTCTTTTTCCTATGAGACTAAAATGCGTGCACAATAAAAGCTAGTGATTTATCAAGGTGCTACCACAAGAATAAGGACAAATATAGCTCACTTTCAGGTTTCCGAGGTTTCGTTTTGGAGTGGGCTGTAGTTCATAACAAAGCATTCTAACAATGCTTGAAATAACTTGCGTGTGTTTAGTTAACGTTTTGGTCTGCGGCAGATATCGGGCAGATTAACGAGTAACGTCGGCCTATTGTTTGTATACAAAGTTCTCAATAGCGTTTAGAGCACTTTGACCTCATAAAGCTTACTAAACTGGAATATATTTGCCATTACCAAGCCGTGGGAAAACTGAACATAACTCAAACGGAACGGTGAAACTTAAAATCCGTTCGTTAAGCAATAGTAACGAAAGTGGCTTTGAAATTGCATTTCTTTTCTTCCTTATTTGCTAAAAGCAATTCAATTCACTTCTCAAAATAATTTTTTATGCTATTTTTTGTTGTACTATTCTACAGTGATAACTGGCTCACTGAATAATCACTCTGGACTAATTTTTCTAAGTTCTATGTCGAAACGTGATTTCCATTTTAAAAAACCTCTTCAGTCAATTATTAAACTAAAATAGAGCAATTGTTCCGAGAGTCACGAAAATGCAATTTGCTGTTGTATTACTTATTTCTAGTGTGGTATACTTTGGTCAATATTGCAAATCCGTGCCCGTTGATTGGTCAAATGAAGACAGTTGTGTACTTATAAACAACTCCGGGGCGCCACGGTTTAAAGCAGCTATACCAATTAGGTTAGCAAGCTCTAAATATGGTAAGTCGGGTTTTACTTGTGTTTTTGATCGAAAGTTTCCGGTGGTTTTACTTGGGTATTAATATTTTGATATATTCTGTAGTTCCAATTTAGTTCAGTGTAAACACATTGAATTGTATCTTCGACTGCACGCATAATTTTCTTTCGAACCAACACGATTTCCAAACGTTTGAACACGTTTTCGTCAAACTTTCATAACAAAAGTCAAAACAGCATCTGAAATTGATTTGTACCATAATTTATGCAGAGTTGATACCTTAAACTAATCTTCGTATGAGCTGCTTACTGTTATCAGTTTCAGATCTAAATGGATCTCAAGCGATTCTCTCTGTGTGGATTATTGTTGGTCATTTTTCTGAAGACAAGGATGGTGTCAACAGGTACGTTGTTGCAATTTTTATCATAAAAAGTAGGTTAAGGCTATTTTTCTAACTTCTAACTTTTTGTAAAGAAAAGCGGAGAGAAAAAACAATAATATGCTCTGAGTTCAACGAAACAACAACAACAACAACAATAAATCAACAACAACAACAACCAGATCACTCGAAATACCAAGAAAAGTCTTGTTTTTGCAAATACAGCAAGAATTTTGTTCTTCGAAAACAGAAATAACTAAACATTAGTTATAATCTGCTTACTTTTTCAAGTTTTTTGTTTTGCGGGATTTGTGAAAATGTTTGAAAAAAAAGCGTTCCTGTTTTCTGTTTTGAGAATAGTTATCGTGAGAACTTTCTGTTTCATACACTTTTCACCTTATTTGGTTTTTCGTATGAAAATAGTTGTTATTAATATAGTTAGCATATACTTGGTTGCAAAATCCCTTAACATATGTTTTTGATGTCAAAAATGGATACTTTTTACGACTTGTAAATTTTAATATATATATATATATACACACACACACACATACGGCAATCATCAAATATAATTGTATTTTGTGTCAATTTTCGCTATAAGACAAGAATCAAAATTAGAAGTAAATAAATATGTAAGTACATACACGTATTAGATAATACTAGAGAGAGACGGAAATAAGGACAAAACTACTGGACAAAAGTGACTGTTAGACAGAAACAGAAAAATGACGAGGAAATTGGATAGCGCCACTCAAAATGTAGTTATTTGTATTCTATTAATCTGTCACGAAAGTGCTCTACACAGATACCTAAAGTATTCTGAAGGGTACAAGTTCGATGTTAGAAATATCAAATATAATAATGCTGTTCCCTTTCGTTTGTTTCTACTATAAAACTTAATTATATTTTAGCCTCCATCTCTTGTAAGCACCTCCTTCCAATAAAACAGTGCCTTCGTTTGGACTTTAAATTTCAAGGAAAAGTTACTTGATCGCGCAAACGTAACTAAACTCAAGATCTAACGTTTCGATACATCACTAGTATCAACAGTATTTTTCTTGTATACCCGGGCCGCATATTTAATGTTTTGTTTTTAGGGGGCGCTTATTCGAGAGAGGGCGCTTATTAAATTAGTCGCAGAGACATTGGAATCTTGAGCAAATTCAAAGTGCAACATGACGCGATACTGTCCAATAAAACATTTTTAAACAAGTTCTAAGCGGAAACATATCGAATAAAAGCCTTGATTCTGGTATTTATGCAATACAGTCTAAAAAATCTGTCTAATACATGTGGTACTTTTTAACTACGGTCAAGTGTGAGAATTAATACAACCAGTCTCCCGAGACGGGGGCTCCTGTTAAAAATGTTCCACTGAAATTGTTACAAATGATTTTAAAATAACATTTCAATATAACTGTTTTTGAATATCAAAAACACATAAATATGAAGGTTACAAAATGAAAAAAGATTGTAAAATGGCTCCGATAGTTGATAAAACTTTTATAAGGGAAAAATATATAGTCAAGTCAATACAAATTATGTGATTAAGAAATGAAGCGATTACTTCGGCATCCTGCCCGAGATTTGTCGACCATGTTCAATTAAGATATTTGAAGGTTTTTAGAGTTTTTGAGAACTGAAAATTTGTTGGCAGAGTATTCCACGGATTATTTCCAAATGGATTATTTTAGTGGTCTACAAAATAAGAATGTCTAGCTCGCTGCAAAATTGTAAATGCTGGTCGTTCCCTAACTCGTATTGAATTTTCCCTGTTTCCTGTTCCCCTTCCCGTTCCTCATTCCCCTTTCCCATTCCTCATTCCCCTTTCCCATTCCTCATTCCCCTTTCCCATTCCTCAATCCCCGTTTCCGTTCCTCATTTACCGTTTCCGTTCCTCGTTCCTCATTCCACGTTCCCGTTCCTCATTGCCCGTTTCCGTTCCTCATTCCCCGTTCCCGGTTATAGTAACTCGTCCCATTATATATTAGGTTGTTTTGAGCCATTGGGGATGCAGAACAGACTCATATCTGACTCAGCTTTAAACTCTTCGTCTGTGTTCAATTTCTCAACTCGGCCCTCAAGCGCAAGACTAAACCAACAAAAGTCAAAAGGCAAAGGTCGAAGAGGTGGGTGGACCGCAAAACTTCAAAATAAAAACCAATGGCTGCAGGTGGATGTTGGGGGACTCATGAATATTACGCAGATTGCCACTCAGGGTCAAGCTGACAGCGACGACTGGGTGACCAGTTATACACTGTCGTTTAGTCGTGACGGGAACAGTTTTACCAAGTATGAGAACAGCAAGGTAGTTAGTTACGAGGATTGGAGAAAATGCCGATTTTTAGCGTAATTTCCCTTAAATTTTATCTGTGTTGTCAAAATTGACAGCATATAAGCTAGCTGCATTTCCTACCCGTCGATACGACACTTTTGGGAGGAAATTATATTCCGTATTGTGCGGAATTGAGAAACTATGAAGTGCATTACGAAAAAAAATATGGTCTCGCAAGCTTATGTGGTATTGGCGTCTCAGAATCTAAGAAAATTTTTTAATCGCAGTTCGTGACCTTTTGCAAGCAAATTAAGCAAGAACTTTATGTACAAAGTGAAGAATGATTAAGACAAACTCGACGCCTTTTTTTTTCTTGGGGGGGTGGGGGGGGATAAAACTGCCCCCAACGATATTGTTGCTGCTTGACCGATTACCAAAAGCTTTGGAACAACTGGTTTTTTTTGTTTGTTAACACATCTTTTAACACTAACTAGGTGACGTTAAAACCGAAGTTTCAACCTTTCGCTAAAGAGTGACTAAATGTACGATGGTTTCTAACCTTTATTGAATTTTTCAATCTCTAAATGTTGTTTTCTTGTGATTTTCAGTTTTTATAATTTTTTTTCTTAAATCTCAAAAAAATAAACCGAGATGAGGGCCAAAGACGGAATTTCCTTCACCTCAGTTGCCATGGAAACAAGTTAAACACCACGTGGCTACGCTTAACTGAACGTGAAAAGGACGATGCACTTATGTGTCAAATATAATGTTAATCAGAATGATGAATAATGAAGTTGACCCCTCCCCCTCAGTTGTTCGTGTTACCTTCGTTTTAGTTCAAGGATTCTAAGGTTAAATGAATACCAAACACACGGTAGTAAAAAAAGGGTAGGAATTCTGTATCCTAACGATCGTTTTGTTAGTTAGATTTTTATGTTTTTTATTGTCAATTATCCAAAGATATTTGCTGCTAACACGGATCGAAACAGTGTTCAAGTTCACCAACTAAACCCGGTTATAAGAGCAAGGTTCATCCGCATAAAGCCGCAAACATGGTTTGGGAATATTTCCATGAGAGCTGAAGTTTACGGTTGTCGTGATGGTAAGAAGACTATTTTGACCTCATGAGTTTTTTTTTGTCATTGCATTGTTAAAAAGAAAATTAATCAGGGGAATGAGTAAGTTTATGGAGCTCTCGGGAAAACGGTATTAAACGAAAGAAAAAATTTCTGTGGTTATTTATGTTACTCTTACTCCTTCTTTTGCTGTCAATATCACTGTTGATGAAGCTAATATATAGCACTGTCGTTTTAGTTGTTGTCGTTGTTGCCGCTTTCGTAATCGATATCTTTGTCGTTTTAGTTTTTGTTGTCGTTGTCGATTCCTTTGTCGTTTTTATTCTCGTTGTTGTCTTTGTCCTCGTCGTCATTTTTGTCATTGTCGTTGTCGTTATCGTTAGCACGATAAAGTACAGTTGTGACATCGATAGATTTAGTGTGGAGATACGTGTTACTTTGAATTTATACTTACCTTAATCAAATTCCCTGAAGGCTGTGCCAAGAGTGCAGGACTTGAAGATCTCTCCATTCCTGATTCCTCAATGACATCTAGCTCAGCACTCAATAAATATACTGAGGCTGCCTTGGGAAGACTGAACTTGCCAGCTGGGAATGACAGTCTAGGATCGTGGAAACCACTTTTCAATGATAAGAATCAGTGGCTACAAGTTGACTTTGGAGCAGAACTCAATATCATACAGATTGCAACACAGGGAGCTCACCAATCCGGGGAATATGTTACTTGGTACTTCCTTTCATACAGTCAAGATGGTTTGACGTTTACCTCGTATGCCAATGGAAAGGTTACTATTATTACAAACAAAACAGATATTTAGATATTTAGATTTTCCACTGGAAAGCCCAGTAGTGAAATAACAGTCTATTAGTTTATTGGATATTGCTGTTGCTGTTATTGACATACAAAAAGTTACCACTTTACTAAGTATTATGGGGGTATAGGTAGTTAAAAGAAAGCAGACATTTTCTTTATATACATATCAACTATTTGATAAAGTCTCCTTTGATAATAACTTTGTTTTGTTTAAACGCGCAGTTAAATGATTATCAAAGCTCATTACAAGGAGAGAAAATATCAATAATAGTATTTTTACAGTTTCAAAATATTTACAAAAACAAACAGTAAAAAATCCTTAGGAAAACTAACAAACTAATTTGGCTGGTTAACTCAACCAACTTATCGGGATTTAATTCATTTACTCGTTTTACCAGTTATCTTATATTTCCTTTTATGGAAATTAAGTTTCTTTGTTCTTTGAATTTCAGGTGTTACAAGGGAACTTTGACTCCGACACTATAGTTATAAATGTTCTAAGTCAACAGATTAGGGCGCGATTTGTACGTGTTTTACCTCAAAAATGGAAATTCTGGATTGCCCTGAGAGTCGAGTTCTACATATGCAAGAACGGTAAATAACTCTTACAAGGTTATGTAAAACGGTGGGTTTCCTTGACTTTTAGAACAAAAGAAGGGTATCATATTTCCACTTACAATTTAAGAATAAGATGTTTAGCACAAAAAAATCTCTACAAATCAGCATAAATTTCTTCATTTTAGACCCTTTCCGATTAAAAAGAAATGTTTTATCCTATATTACAAAGGCTTTTTGAAGTTCCTAGTCACGGGGGGTAGATGGTAAGTGACCGCGGCCTGTAGCTAAGAAACCACAAAGGTGGATCCCACCTATTTTCCGTTTCAGTGCTGTGCCACTGAACTTTATGAAAGGCTTTCTCAAACATCATGATGGATTCGTACCAGCTTTTGTCATCTGGTGTCACAACAACGTTTTAGCTTTTCAGTCCTAGTACCACCACAGGAAATTCTGTTTCCATGGTAATCTGTCAGAGCCTCAAACACACCCTTTTAAAAAAAATTGATTTCAATTTACACAAAGTTAGTCGGTGACCCTTTTGTATTTCATCATCAAAGTTGTTTGCACATCAAAGCGCTTATTGAGGAAATTTAAAAAAAAACTCTGTCAAGACGTTTTGGCGCCACGGTATCTTTTAAAGTATTTGGGTGGCGCCAAAACCTGTGGACAACCTTTTTTGCCGCTGTTACGTGTAATAGTAGTTTAAGAAGTGGAGAGGGAACATGGGTAGGAGTAGGGATGTGCAGATCCCAACTTTCTTCATCCGGTCTGTAAGAAGGCAAAATATTATGTCTTGATAGAGGTAAACATGAGAATAATTGTTACTATAAAAGTTACCTAGGCCTACTAACCGATTAAAAATTTTATTTGTTTATAGAAAAGCGTAAGGTGATCCCACCTCATGTAAGTACTGCAACAACAACAGTACCAGCAGTCGTCATGGTGAGTGAATTCACGATTATCTGAACTTGCACAAACTCTCTCTCTCTCTCTCTCTCTCTTTCTCTAAGCGTATCTGTCGATTATGCAACTTGAATGAAACGGAAGACGAAAAACAAGTTTCACTGCCATTGCTATAGAAGCATCAGAATGTCATTTACACAAAACCTAAAAACATTATAGCCAGATTTTGTATACAAAGTCAGTGAAGAATGCATTGAAAAACTAACGAATTCTTCAAGTGCTGTAACTGTAAAACTGTTTTCTAAATTTATGTACGATTGCTTATTAAAGCGGAGCAAGTTTGTTATTTAATAATTAATTAATGACTATTACTAGTAATTATTTTTTTCAGTTGTTTTTGCTCAAGTTCTTGTTTATAGTTGTACTTGTACTCTATGCTTTAGCAGTACCTGTAACTAAGCACGGTCATGCTAATAAAGCAAGAATGAACTCAATTCGTTCAACTCTCTCTCTCTCTCTCTCTCATTCATTACCAACTGACATAAAAGCATCCGAAACTAAAGCTACTTTTTTTATAAAAAAAAAGGCTATTAAGGAAGCAAACTGTTGACTAAACGTTTGGTTTTTAGATTTTTCTAGTCTGTACATAATCTTAGAGTACGTTTTACAGTATTCATTCAATGTTTATTGTTTTAATATGGCTTTCATGTAAAAAACTTTTGAAATAACCGTGACCTACATGTATTTACATAAATGTGAATCAAATAATAATCAATCAATCATAATCTCGCTGTCTCTGTCTCTGTCTCTTTCCCTCTCTCTAACTAGCACATTTACCCGCGGCAATATTTTATTCAATTCTAAATGTTCAAAAACTATTCTTTTCTAACAGAACATGTTTTCTATTTGTATCAGGTTTTTTCATTTTAGTAGGTAACCAACACCATTTTTTTCAAAAACCCTGTATGACATACAGGGCTAACGGGTTTTTTAAGAGGGCTCGTTAAATTGACTTGATATCTCAAAAGTAACCAAGTTGACTGTTTCAAACGTTTCCAAAACTCATATTTGTATTATATTTAACTTTCCTTCTGTGGTTTAATTTTATTTATACTCGTTTTTAACCGTTTTTTTTCATTACATGTCAAATCATTTCTTTTTCAAAAGGACACAAACGATGAAACACAAACCACCACTCAGCCGGCAAACGACACCATTACTGTTAAACAAGACGAGACTAAAAGCAACGTTGATGTCACTGTGCCCATCGGATCTGCTGTGACGGCCGCAGCGGTTCTTTCAGCCTGTATTCTTGTAGCAATCTGGTGTACACACAAGCGAAGGAAACGCCCAAGGTGGTTGAAAATCTATTACAAATTAATTGAAATTATTGACATTTGTTGGGCAATAAACACCTACAATGCTATATTGATACAAAGTTTTTACGTTATATTGTACCAACCAAATCGAAACTTTGACATTTATACCTAGCCTGGATATACCCTATGCACGAGTTGTTGGGAATTTAACACTAATTATTATGAATCTCCTAGGAGAGGCGATTGGAAATGGCATGAATCACGTATGAAACGTTTTTGTCTCTCTCTCTTAAGAGATTTTAAATATGTCAGTTACGCTTCAAAAACATCTGATGGATATGTCGTTGAAAAGGATTATTTATGTAAGGCTGGCTTTTAAGTTTGTAAACTTTAAGTCTATCCTAAACGGGAGGGGGCCGGGCAAGGGGG
>JAOBYE010551970.1:0-12723 GCA_025403585.1 Parazoanthus swiftii
CCTGTCCAGGGGGAGTCACAGACTCTCATCCGCTTAACACTACTGAAACCGGAGATAAGCACCGGCCTTATGAGCCACTAGGCTCGGGAAAGGATTTAGCTTTTTAGATAATTTTCACGACTGTTGTGGATAAGGAATGAATGTGAAAAGCATCGCAAAAAGACCGTATTATCTCAAAATGTCTAAGCACTTCAGTAGTTAAAGGTCGAATCTTTTGCTCCATAATCGCAAATTGCTCCATGGTTGCATAGTTGTTGGTTACTTTTAGCTTTTTCGGGTCCTGGATTTTTGCAAATGCTAACCTGGAAAGTCCTGGAAAAGTCCTGGAATTTTAGTTGGCCATTAGTGTACGAACCCTGAATACTATAACTAATGGAAACCTCGAATGTTATTCACGTTTTCTAATTGTGTTCCTGGTTAATGTTCAAAATATAGAGAAAAGTCAGTGACTACACTGTCTCTAAACAGGTTCGTTGCTTGTGATAGTTTTTTCTGCTTAGCGTTGAGCCAAACATGTCTAGTCTCTGCACGGCTTTTTTCCAGCCGCTGTGTTTCATTGAGGGCTGGGTACGATTAAAATCGGTGACGTCAGCGGGACTGTGACCTGCTAGGAACGGGTCAGTCGCTGTTTCTGGAGGAAAATACCCCCTACCCTGAAGATATTTTTGCCCTGTAGACGTTTAATGTGCAGTTTTATTGAACGGAAAGAACAACCATGTTTTTACTATAGCTGCGTGCGTACAGTGACATCATAATTGATTAATTAACAAGTATTGACTTGATTGATTAATTAACAAGTATAAACGTGCGCATGCTATCACGACTATAAATGGCAAAACCTCTTACAACATCCTTCACCGCGTCACATTTATATTTGTAAGGTTATGGATGAGGTTTGTAAGAGGGGTAGTTGGGTTGACGGGTTACAGTTGCACAAACTACGTCAACATTGACTCACCCTTAGTATTTTTTGTCTTGTGTCTTATCCCCAGTCTTCCACTCGGTCTTCCCAGTCCAAAGCGAAAGACACGTGACTCTACCCCGGATGAAATAAGCCTGAATTCAGCAGTGCCAACACCAATCCTTGCAGCCAAGAACGAAGGAAAGACTGTCGCAGAAAGCGCGCTTCAAGACACACCTGACCTTCCCATTTTCTCCAAAACAAAAAAAATCGCCGAGATTGCGGCAAAAAGACGAGTGTTCATGGATAAAAGCGTCAATTCCAGTCGTTCAAGCCTACGCGCAGAAACCGAGAGCCACATGTCCGAGCAGGGCATGGGTTCTAACTCAGACACTAATCTTGCGCCAGCCAGCCAGAAAGGCTTCAATGATAGAAGCGCCTTTAAGTCGTCCCTGAGTTTGAGCGACCTGTCGATGTTTGAGCGTAAAGGCGGATATGCCTCTTCGGAAGAATCAGTGGCAGTGGGGAGGAAGAAACTTCCAAATAAGGGCAAAATTGTAGTTGTTAACAAGAAGCATATTAATTCGGGGAAGAATGTGAACAAGTCTAGACTTCGATCAGCCTCGCTTGGTGACTCAAGAATGTTGAAAGGTACGTGTCAATTGTGCTGTATATGTACCATGTAAAAGCAGACAAGCTAAGCGTAATCCTGGGCAAGACCGGCGCTTATCTCCGGTTTTCGTAGAGTTAGGCAGATGGGAGTCTCTGACTCCCCCCTATTACTTTATAATAGGGCTGAGATGCCTGGAGCAAGTCTAATAAGTGTCTCAGTCTTGCTGAGGGACACAATTAGTGGTCTCGTCGGGGATCGAACTCGCGTCCTTTGGGTCACGAGTCGGCCACTCATTTAACTGTCTTTAGTTTATCTTTTAAATTAACCAACGAGAGAATTGGAAGTATTATTTTTTTTTTAAAAAATCACTTTAGGAAGCACACAGTAAGTTGAAAAATCTGTGCGAGACGACTAGTAAACGTCAAGGCTACTGTCCTTCGCCTAGAGGAGTTCTACCGTGTTTGCGGAAAAATAAATTTCCCAAATAGATACTGTTCTTCTTCTTCCGTTTTACTCATCTCCCTCTGAGTGAGGATTCTTAGAGTGTGTGCCGTTGTGCAGGTGCATGGTTTAAAAATTCATTAAGTTAGGTGCTTGTGCGGTGCAGTGTTCGTGATAATGTTATAATAAAGTTAGATGTTCATGAATAATACTTAATAATAAACATAATTATAAATAATTAATGTTAGTGTCCAAGTTTCTGTTTAAAAGCTGGCAGCGTCTGTGCCTGGACCACCAAATCGGGCAGCTTTTTCCATTCTCTTATTGTGACCACATGTGGTAGTTCGTACGTGATGCTGGGACTTCGTAACCTTCGCAGTTCACGTGTCTTGATGGGCATCTTCGCCGTAACTTAAGGTCGTCATTACCCATTTCAGCTAGACCACTGTTGATACTATATAGCATGGCGACTCTCTGGTTTTGCCTTCTTTGTTCAAGAGGCACCCAGTTGCTCAATTTACCGCATATTTTTAAGTGTGTCCACAAAAAAGTAACGGGAGGTCGTTTTTAAAAACGTAACGAAAACTAGAGCCGTTATGTGCTTTTGGCATCTTTAACACTAGTGTTCTTTTAGTGCAGAAGGCATGAAACAAAACAAGTATCTTGCTTTATTTTTTGTGTAAAGTTACAGTGAAAAGACTGTTGAATTCGCTGAAATTTTACTAAATATTCGTCGTGTTTACATCTCAAAAATGTTTAAATTTTCACAAGAATAAAGTTTTGTTCCGCCTTAAATGAATCTGCAGAATTGTGAAGCTAGAGAAATTATAAAAGTTATAGAAATAGTTGTCGTAAAGGCGTGTTAGGATGAAGTTAATTTCGAAATTTTTAAGTTGTACCCTTCGCTTGACTTTGGTCTATTTTGTGACCAATAAACAATAGTAACTTAAATTTTTTGTGGATGATCGCCATCATCGTCGATGTTTCTTCTCCTATATTCATTATTTAACTTCGAATTTCACTTATAGCATGCCAGATACACACATCAAGAGTTTCAAACTTCCGGTTCAAATTCAAAGGAAAAGTGAGCACTCATTAAGTCAGACCAGTGTTAAACATCGCCAAACACAATAGCCTGACTTAATGAGTGCTCACTTTTCTTTTGAATTTTGACCGGAAGTCCGAAACTCTGGATGTGTGTATACTAGCCTGCTAGCTGGCTCTCCTGTTGTTTTTTTCGAAAATGTTTATGTTTATGTGTTTATGTTTTTTGACCTTCGCGCGCCACATAAACATTTTCGAAAAAAACAACAGAAGAGCCGGCTAGCAGGCTAACCAGATGCTACATCTGTGGAATAAAAAAAAAAAAACTACAAAATTCGGTGACTAGTGAAACAAATATAATTGAATCAAAAATATCTACACAGAAACTTACATTTAAACAAGAAAAATAAATTTAGCTCTTAACTTTTTGTTTAAAATGGCAAGTACTTCTGCAATTTTACATATACGGTAATTTTTTCCGGAGATTGCTTAAGGCAGTCTAAACAAAATAATCGGCAGTATTATTAGATTTAAGCCGTTGTCCTAAAGAGAAAGCCAAAGTTCAAGTATGCGTTTGATCCAGTACTATACTACTTCAACAGAAAAATCTATTTATATTCACAATTTCGCTTCTTTAAATAGTCAAACCGCGCATGACACGAAAGGAAGAGTTGCAGGAAGCTGCAAGACAAAGCCGCGTTGCTCCTTCCCAGTCATTTTCAAAGCCCCGTGAAAGAGGAGGCCTGGGCTCATATGGAAGGGTTGCTGTTGGAACAAGTCGTAAGAGACAATCCCTTGTCAAGCTACAATCGGCCCAGACAACGGACGTTCCCCGCGGACGAGAAAAAGCTTTACCTAAATCGACGCTGCAACTTGCACAGGCAGACCAATCAGACACGAGACATGCACAGGCAGACCAGTCAGACACGAGACATGCACAGGCAGGCCAACCAAACACAAAACATGCGCAAAACAGCCGAAGAGTTCCACTTGGTGATCATTCCGAAGGTACGTATGATAGTGTTACATAAGCAAATACGACTAACGAAATAAAGTTATAATGATGATAATAACCAGACAGGCGAATCATTATAGAATCCCGTACTTTAGAACAAATATCAAGAAATTCACAATTGTTAACCAAGGCCCAAAATTTTGGAACCCGCTTTCATTAAATCTGAAACTAAGTCGAACGTTAAAAACCTTCAAAGCCCATCTCAAGAGACATCTTATAAATCTGTAATAGACCAATTTCGATATATTAAAATTCAGCCTGAAACAAAAGGCATCAACACGAGGCTCTGGGGAATAATCCATACTAACTCTATATTTTATTCCCCAGAGCCTCGTGTTGATGTCTTTTGTTTTAAGCTGAATTTTAAAATATCGAAATTGGTCTATTATCCCATCACTTGAGTTGAATTTATTTGATATTAATGTTAGCATACTTTGCATTCTGTATTTACATTCTTACTCAATAATAATATAGCCACGATCAATAGATGTAGATTCCTTAAGTAAAAGTCCGAGGTAGTTAATTAGTAATTTCTATTAGTTGTAGTAGTTAGTTCTTTTGGTCTTACTAATTGTTCCAACCTTGTGTGAGAAGGTTCCTGGTTCGTGGTCTCTGAAACAATAACCGTACTTGTGAATTGCCTTTTTTAAATTGATCCCAGATTAATAAACCGAGTTTGTAAATCCCACGCGTTTTGACTCCACAGACACAAGCGAGTTAATTCATTTCTTCTCCAACGCTACTCCGCCTTCCACCGTCCAACAACACGGAGTCCCTTTTGGCAAGGGGCATACAATTCAGAAACGGTACCGCGGACCGTTTGACACTGTGGGCACAGATTCTTCAAATTCGACTCCGCGTTTAAAACCGCGCAAGAATATAACCTCCGTACCGCCACAGTCAGGTGGCTCAAGAGACGAACTGTCGGTCAGCGGTCATGCTGTAAAGCCGTCCAGACACTACGCTGGTACTCGAAGAAGCTGAAAGGAACGTCAATTCACCTACCACACCTCCCCCGTAGGATTCTAGTAGCGCTGAGTAACAGAGTCTGTGTGTTGAACAGAGAAAGACTGCCATTCGTCCGGCTTTTCGGAATGAACTCAACATTTACTGCAAAGTATATCGTTTGCCTGTCACACATGCAAGGATGGTTTCATAGTTTTCACGTAGAGAGTATTTAGAAACGTTTCATTTAGAAGCTGTGAAAAGGGCGGTAGTATCAAAGAACTAAAAGCGAATGAAGTCGAGAGCTTTTTTATCGAGTTTGGCCAGACAGCACGAAACTGTCGACTTCTCATTAAAGAGAAGTCTTTAAAAGTAAGTATGCTGTGTGGAATCTATCTCAAAAAAGAGAAAATGAACAGTTTGAGTTTTTCAAGGTTTGCTTCGCCCAAGTAGTGGCATTTTTTGTCACGCTCTTTCAAATTTGCTGAACTTAAAACAAACAAGATTCGACTTTGGTTGTTATTAGCAACTTGGACTAGTTGCCGAGTTGTTTTAGTTTATTAAAATCTACGTTGTTTCAAAAGCAAAAGGTTAAAAAATTACCCAAGACGTTTCACACCTTTGTTTAAGTTATCAAAACAAAAAGATACCAAAGAACAAAATAAATTACTGTGGGGTGCGAGAGCAAATGGCCAAATTCAATGACAAACTTGATTTCTCTTCACCGCGGAGAACAATCATGTTATGAGTTGCAACCCGCCTCGAACAGCACTGTCAACGTCAGTTTCCAAGCAATCGTTCCGTATTGTTTGGCATACTTGACTTACAGAATAAGGTATAGTTTGCCCTTAACTTAGACCCTTAAATAATCAAGATTTTTTTGGCAGGAACTCCCAGTTTACCAGTTATCAATGCATGTGATTTTCATGGGATTCCTCCAGAACCGTTTTGTGACGGCAAACTACGAACTATTTTTACCAGTTCTCTGTTCAGAATTGAAAATAAGTGAAGGATTATCGTTCTTTGAGGCTATTAGAGACCTCGTTTTTACAGAATTTTTACTGTCTGAGCATAAGCGTGTTTTGTTATGACGCAAACTAGCCTTCTATTTGTTACGTGTGTCAAAAAAATCAAATATATATATATATTTATTTGTCAAGTACAAATCTGTTTTAGCAGATGCACAAAGCTTTACATGAATTGTATATATCAGCTCGAGTTGAGTGGAGCGAAAATATATTAAGTTATTTGCCAGGGAGACTGTACGTATTGATCATCGCTATATGTAAATACATATACATAGTGGTTTGTCTACAAAACATCATGAGCACTGAATAAATTCGAGAAAACTAACCGGATAGTTTGTGTTGTTGAAATAGTTGACTGAATACTGGTTTGGGTTCAATTTAAGGGGGATTGAGGGCTTGTGCCGGCGTTAAAGGAAAATCTACCTCGTAGATAATTGATTTCAAAATCCATTCTTTTACTGTACTTACATCAACTACTGCTCGTTATCTCCGAAACAAAATTTCCGATTATTCTCACCTCACTGCTAGTTGCCACCTTAAGGCAGGGCCGTAGCTAGCGTCAGGCAGGGAGGGCAAATGTCCCCCCTAAATTTTGGATCGGAAGTTGATTTAAAGAATATTTTTTCAGTAGAATGTAGTGATATAAAATGGGGCCATAACTAGCATCAGGTAGGGAGGGCAAATGCCCTCCCTAAATTTTGGATCTAGCTACGGCCCTGTAAGGTGCTCGTCAGCTCGTAAAAAATATCGCATTCACCCACATACTCCGTTAGTCGTCCTTCGAACCAACTCATAGGTAATTTATTCGTTTCCTGGAACCAAGTTCTAGGCTCGTTTGATCCTGGTTGCCGTAGACTGGGGATAATTGGAATGTTGGGCGGGTTTTTTTTCTTTCTCTTTTTTTTTTGAAAACCTGCGTCTTGTATAGTCTCTGGAAGAATTGTTTGAAGCTAAATTTTTTTCTAGAAATGAACAGAAGACCCGTTTTGCTGCAATGTAAATTATGAACCTGATTTCTTTGCTGAGTTGTTCAATTTGTCTACCGTATTGCTTGAGTATCCAGGCTACCGTGTACCAGCTTCTGATGCCGTTAACGTTCCCGCAGCAACAGGATCAACCTGCATGGACGATGTATAAACCGACTGAGTTTTGAAAACTGATCCGCGTTTCCCAATTACAAACGGGGAGCCGGGATACTTCCAATAGTGGCTATACGGGGAGGCTCCACTCAAGAAGGGTGTCTGTATACAGTGAAAGGGTAGTGTAAGTTGGCATTTGAGTGTATAAAATGGTTGCTCAAGCTGTCATTTAAGGGGCGCCGAAAATCACAGAGATAAGAAATAGCACCCTTACACGAGAGGGGAACAAATCCCGCGTAAGCAGATTAAAAGGGTATCATTTCGGGAAAGATAGTGTATGAAAGGGCAGCAAGTTGAGCCTCGGAAAAAACTTTGTTGAGTACTCCTCCCTTCCCCACCCCTCCTGAGTACAAAAATCTGGCGACGTTGAGTCTTTAAAACAACTGCATTAAGTTTTATCTCTGTTGACCAGATTAGATTGATAACCATGTCTGCAAAGCGGACGCTTTCATTAACATATGTCGAAGTTCAATAGTATCCGGCGGAAATTTTAAGAGCATGAGAGTTTTTGAACACTTACACCCTTTCATAATATTCTTGCAATCTCTTGTGTCTTATCTGATGCCATTCAAACAATGACCTCTCCGGCAGACCCGATCCATGACACAGTAATCTAAACGCTTTTAGTCTTAACCACAAGTATTGATATCATAGTCCTCGCTAGTCCCGGAGCTGATCTAATACTGAGCTTGCTTAGGCAAACGGAGCCGAAAATCTTCCTCAGTGCTCTCCGGAAGCACGATGACAGGCGCTATTTTAAACGATAAAAAAATACTTTTTCTGCAGCTGGCTGATAGCAAACACAGCCTCACGCGAAGCGCGTTTGATTCGAATAGTTTCAACCACTATATAGCTCTGTGTTGATCAGTTCTAAGAAAAATTGCGACTACGGCTGAAGTAAAAATACCAAAATTCGTCCTTGAGGAGCTTAGCAAACAAAGGTCTTAACATGACAAAAGGAACAAAACCAGTCAAGAACCATCACAATTTGTTTGTGTTTTGGTTGTCAGGCAGGTTGGTAGAGTGATGGCAATACTGTCAAAAAATTTCTAACAATGTACAAAGTACAGGTATGACCATTTAATACAGTATCTTACATATTCTTAGAACTGTCTCGATAACTTTGAGTCTGGTCTTGTATCAAACAAATTGCGCAGGACAGATGTTTCAGACGTTGAGGTCAAGATAAATGACCAGCAATTATGAAAAGGAAAACTTTTCACACTGCATATTTCTGCAAATGTGCAGCAGGTCTTAAATATTACGGCGGATTAACACATCATTAAGACAATTGGTTCATAAGAATAATTGATGTAGGGAAACAAAGCTCGTAAAAAGTAATTTGCCCGACGGAAAGTTTGCTTCTTTGTTAAAACTTAATGACCACCGTAAACGCATTAGTACAGACTTGTCTCAAAATCGTATCAAGATTGGAATTGGAAAATCCGGAAACTCCTTGGTCTGCTTAAAAAAACTTTGTTTATTCAATGCGCGAAGCATTAGTCACCTGTCTAACAACTTATCAGTTTTTGCAGCAGAACAGGTCATTTCTGACACTGTGAAGGAAAATATTGCCATTTCGTTGTTGAACTTCGAAAGGAGCATTTGCATCTGAACTAATTACGTTCGAAAAAAGTACACACACAGACCACCCAATGTTTGCCCAAAGATCAAGAACAATACGGGATCTGTCAAGCTGGACAATATGAGATGTATATGAGCTGACGTTACTCAGCAAAGAAAACTTTTGTTTGGTATACTTCCGACCGAACGAAACGAATCGCAGGAGCGAATGAAACTTAACCTGTTGTTTACATGCGAGCTGTGCGGAGCGTTTCATCTCTTGAGGATGTGGAACATGTGCGTATTTAGGCTTATTTAAAGTGTCCACATGTCCGATTGCAAAGATACATCGCAGGTCTTTGGCAGGCTGGCTAACACAATGCCAGATAATTCGTCACTGCCGTCCGATCGTAGTCCAACCCGGTACTCCACGACAGTGCCAATTTCGCGGAATCTTGGCCTTGCGACAATTAAGGAGCGCGCAAGCCGGAGTCATCGAAGCTATAGTGTTAGCTCTGAAAATTCAAGCCCGATGGGTGCATTTGCGAGACCGGAGTTAAAGAAAAGAGCGACGGTGGAGAGGTCGAGTGGCATGGGCTTGAAACCGAAAGTCGGTAGCCTGAAAGAATCAGAGGTGCATGATATTGTCATGCTTGGCGTTGGAGGCGTAGGAAAAACAGGTAGCTGATTTTGCACTCAGAAAAACAACTCTATTGCGTAATATAGATACAGATATATTTTTTTATGGCAGGTTGGATCATTGATAGTCGCGGTACGGGAAGGGCTAAAAACGTAGTAATACTTTGTTATTGTACGCTTTGTCTTGCCTCATTAAGATGCCATTAGGCCAATTTTAATTGCTTTTTGTCAAATTATCGATTTTGTTCTGCTGAGTATTTGGTTTAGTTTTGGTTTTCCAAACCAAACTGCGTCCATAACCGAAATACAGCGGCTAGTCTTTGGCAGATCAAGTTTTGATTTTGCGTTTAAAAATCTATCGCAAAATTTGTTATTGGACTTTACACTCAACACCAAACGTTGGAATAAGGTGGTGCCCCCTCAAATCCAATTAACACGGAAATAGAACACCTCCTAATTTTCATAGACAGAATATAAAAATAAGCCTTCCAAAACGATCGATGCAAACTAAATTCAAAACTATCTTTGAGGAGCTCTTTAACATTTTCAGATCGCGCACGAACTCTTGCAATGATCTTTTTCTTCTAATACTCTAGTAAAAGGCTTGCGGTACTGGATATATATAGCTTAGCGATTCGGCGCAAACATAGGGCACGCACCCCGTGAAGAACATATGTGCTTCGTATTTCCTGTTTTTTTTAATGAAAGTTTCCTGAATTAAAACATTTACACAGAAGTCACGGAAGCCTAAAGCCATGAAAATGTTAACTGCACCAATGTTTTGCTACCTCAACCTCCAGACACGTTTACAGTCTTGATCAAAGTTTCTGGATTAACGGCGCTGAAAGTAGACAGTAATTAAGGCTAGGCTGTGTTATATCAGACGGGATTAGTAGGCAAAATGGTGAGGCGGTTCAGCAGCTTAACACCTCGTTCGTTCCTTCTCAGAAAGTAGTTACAATGATTGACATTTGTTTGTATGTTTTGCTCCCATTCGTACAAACAGCTTTGGTGGTGCGCTTTGTCACTGGGAGGTTTTTGAACGAGTACGACCCTAATCTTGGTAAGTTTTGAAACAATGCGGACAAGAGGGATGTAAAGTAGAACTAGAAGGTATTTAGCTCATAAACCACAGTTGGTGTTAGCGAGCGGAATGAAATTTTTGGTCTTGTCCCGCTTGAAAAACGTTTGTATTTTTTTTCCTTCACTAGCGTCAGCAAATTAATTTTCACGAACTTTTGCCTCATTTATTGCCCACACCCATAACAGAGTTTTTTAACTTGGCCTGCCTGACCGGATAAACTTAAGTAGGCCTCGACAATCAATATATTCACACACAATATATATCGTTTGAAGAGACAAGACATCATGATGAACTGCAACAACGGTGAAGTATTTGAGCTACTTCACTTCAGTCTTCAAAACTTGCAGTGAGTGTATAAAGCCATCCAAAAGTTTGGTGTCGACAACTGAATTGCAAATATGTTTAAATCACTACTCATAGTTGACTGATAACCTCAGTCATGCGAAAAAGGCCAAAGTTTGAACAAACATACTGTCTTATTGATACTGGTCCTCGGCATTCTAGATTGGCCTAGATTTTAAACGAACATTTAATTTGGCTTATTCCGACTGGCTCTAACTTGTGCTCTGAGGTCAGTCATGGGCCGTTCAGCAGCTACCTAAGGCACCCTTACAGGTTTTCAGTTCGACCTCCGGCTCGTGAGATGTGTCGCCGTTAAGTTGTAGTGACTCACAGTAACCATAAGCATAGACATATGAGCATGGTTGCAATTTTTATGTTTCCAAGTCAGTGTTGTAACTCCAACACTCACGAACGAAACAACTTTATATCTAATGCTCCTTGAATCACTTTGAGAGTATTAATTGTGGACTTAAAAGATAAACATTTCACAGTCTGTCAAGCCGTTCATAACTTGTGTACGTGTTTAAGCAGTGCGATGAGTTTACTTTAGAACCCTAACTTGAAGACCTTCTGACCTTTCGCGTGACTTAATCGCTAAATTTATCAAATACTGCAAAGCTATGCTTTTATCCACTTGTGTAGATAAAGATAGGGCCTCTTCCACTGTTATATTTAGTGCTGAATGTTACACTTCACAAATACAGTGAAATGGAATATTAGCAAGTTTACCGTATCCTTTTGATAAGCTATACGCGTTATCTCAAGCCCTTACTTTTATCGTTAAGGTGGAAAACTTTCGTTTAGCTATACTTTTATAATCTCACATCTCAGGTTGTCTGTTTCCCAAGCACGTCACTGACAAAATAGTAAACAAACAGTACAGGCATCACATATTTTCTTTCCTGATTCTAGTTACAGTACGAGTATTTTATTTAACAAGGGGATCTATAATCAGTTTAGAAATACCCCCTTTCCACAATCAAAAAGGTCACCGAGTTGACCAATCAAAACACGTATACTCTTCAGTTTTTTCATAACAATCTTGTTTGTAGGAACGTTGAGCCTGAGATTTGCTTGAAATTGTATGGGTCGAATTAAGAACATCCTCAGGCTCAGGCACCTTTTAAGATATTTACTGAGAAGCACTAACTTAGCAACCGAATTGATTTTGATAAATAACCCGTTCTTCACCTGAAACTGTTAGAAATTTTTAACGGCAAAATGTGAAAAACGGCTAGAAATTTTGCCATTTCATGTACCAATAGTAATAATAACAATAATAATAATAGTAATAATAATAATAATAACAATAACAATAACAATAACAATAATAAGGTCTTTACTAGACTGCGAGCAGTCTCTTTCTGTTCCTCTGAATCAATCCTGGTTAGCAGTTTCTCGCCGACTCGCTCGCTGCTTCGCCGTTCGATTTTTTTGTATCCTCGATTGATTCTGAGGAACAGAAAGAGACTGCTCGCAGTCTAGTCTTTAAGAAAGTCAATGTTCACAGACAGAAGTGCGGTCCCACAACACTACAAAATCTTATATTAATAAGTAAATCAAAAAGCTAGAATACGCATACCTATATACAGCTATTTCAAAAAAGGTTGTTACTCAATAGTTGTTACTGGAACCGAAAGGAACTTGGGTACATTAATATTTAATGGTAAAGTATTAGTGATGGCAGTGATAGTAAATGTATTATGATGAACCTAGACACCACATTATACAAAGTCAGTACTTATAGCAATATATTAGCTCCTTTCGGTTCCAGTATCGACCATTGGAGCTATGACAACCTTTTTTGAAATAGCTGTATACACATACTATACTATACTATACTATACTATACTATACTATACTATACTATACTATACTATACTATACTATACTGGTATCAACTGCTCATGCTCAGACGTGTTCTGATCCTTTCCAATATCTTGATGACGTCAGACCCCATCCCACATTC
>JAOBYE010552192.1:0-27533 GCA_025403585.1 Parazoanthus swiftii
CTAAGAAATGAATGCTCCCTAATGACCAGTTCATCACACAGCCAATCGGTCAAATTGATATTGATGTAATTTTTATGGATTTAAAAACAGGATGAACAAGGTAAATTTGAAACAATGTAAAACGACTAATAATAACAAAACGTTACAGTAGTTTTGTACAATACAAAAGAACACGACTGTTTTGTTAACGTAACATCACGTTATTAAGGATTAATATTGGCAGCAGACTATCTTTTAGTGATCATATTAGATCTATAGGTAAGCCAAAAGGCAGCCAAAAAGTTTGGAGTAATAAGAGACTGCGAAATCTTGTACCAACGGCTGCTAAACTTCGGTTGCACAAGCCTGCGATTCTTCCCCATTTGGCGTATTGTAGCGTTGTCTGGCACTTTTGCAAGGCTAACAACTAGAGAAAACTGGAAAAATCCAAGGCAGTACTTCGAAACTGGAACGCATCGCAGGGCCGTAGCAAGCCTTGGCAAACTGGGGGGCACCGCCGAGAGCTGAAGGTGCGAGCCTTCTAGGGGGGTCCGGGGGCATGCTCCCCCGGGAAATTTTGAAAATTAGCTTGTCTCAAAACGTATTTCCTGGGTTTTGAACGCCATTTAAATCAAAATCAGTGTCAAAAACTAGTGAAACATTACCCATTTTTCTCAGACTTTGGTCATACTGTTGAACTTGACACATTTGTTGGTGAAAAAATTGGGGGGCACAGCCCCCCCCCCAGCCCTACCCCTTGCTACGGCCCTGCATCGTACGCATTTGAGTTTCTAGCTTAGGCGAAACTGCCGTCACTTGTCAATAGAAGACATGTGTACTACTATGTTTTTAAAGTAAAGAACATTAGCGATATTTTTAAATCGAACAAAGTAAGGTCTCGTCCACACCTATTACGTGGCTTGTGCCCCACAGTATACCAGCCACTCACTTAACTTTGCGGGCCTTTAGGAGAGTTGTGGTAAGAAAAAACGTTTTTGATTTAAAAGGTTTATTATTATTGACTGTTTTTTTTGTACGATGCAAGAAAGTTTGTTAAATTTATTATTTTACATTTTTGTCAGTTTTGTTACATTTTGTGTTCGTATTCCATTTTGCAGCGATTGTTACATTTTGCGGCAAAACAGTAATTTTAAAATAATTGACTCTTATCGACACCGTGACGAGGCTTGCCATGCAAAAACAAAGGATTTGTTCAGCATGGCTAATTCGTGATAAGAGTCAATTGGCAAGAAAAATTAAATGTTTTCTTGTTCGCGAGAGACTGACGGCAGATACACTGTTTTGTACTAATTGTAGTTTAGTTGCGTAACGACAGTTTATGCCACAACATAGATCAGTTAGGCTGAGAAAAGTCAAGGGAGTTTTTTGTTTTTGAAAGCCTTTCCCAAAGCAGAAGGCCCTGTTTCTGAAAAACGCCTCCTTCAAACTAATATGCATTTGATGTCTTTGATATATCTTTGACCAGATCCAGTGCAGTCCGTTTTTAACAGGCGTTCATTCCAAGCGCGCCTCAGCTTGGCCCCAGGACTTCAGTGCTAATCGGTTGCTACGCGAACACAACAGAAGGTAAACGACTGTTTTAAATTCTTAAAATGATTGAATTTTAATCGTCTTCTCAGCATTATTTTGAAGTTGAATCTTGATGCATGGCTAGAAGGATTCCTTGGAGACGAGTTTGTCCAGATGTGGTGAAAGAGCGTATCGAGAATGCCCTTCAGGCGCGAATCTATCTCCTTCGCGAGACAGGCCCGACCGGTTTCCTCCTTAAAGAAGATGGAATCGACAAGAAGTTTAAGGTGCTCTGCAGTAAGAGGCAATTTAGTTAAGCCACTAATAAACTTTAGTATTATTCATGTTTTTATTCAGAAGTTTAAGTAAGTGGCGTTACATAAAGACGACAAAGTATACTTATTTATATTAGTATGCATACGAAAATGTTAGTGTAACGTAAGTCATTAAATATACAATTTGTCATTCGGTTTAATTTCTAGAACAGAAGTAAACATTTATTATGCAGAATACCCAATACGACTTTAAAGTGGTTGCTTTTGACTACGAGTTTGCAGTTTAAAAATTAACCCGACATCGATCTACTTATGCTATGGCAGAGGTGCCTGTTGTATATATACATGTGTGTGGCGCACCACAGGGATATCTGCAAATTAGAGTGGGCCCTCTGGAGTGGGCCTATTGACTTTTATCACGAATTAGCCATGCTGAACAAATCCTTTGTTATTGCATGGTAAGTCTCGACACAGTGACGAGGCTTGCCATGCAATAACAAAGGATTTGTTCAGCATGGCTAATTTGTGATAAGAGTGTATAAGCTCAAATACTGAGCTGGTGTACAATAATAGACTAGATATTGGTCAATGAACTTGCACAGATGCTTTTTAAAGTAAATCACAGACGATAATTTTTCCCATTTTTTTCTACCCTGTTTCATCAGATTTGCACAAGAAATAGTAATTGACTATGTAAGCTTATGTGTGTATATTTTTTGTTTTATTTCTCTTTTGAAAGTCAAAAAGAAGCTGTAAAACACTCTTTACTTTAAGGGAGCAATTACAATATTTACCAGTAAAACAGGGGGAGAAGGGGGGAGGGGAGGGGTGCTTATCAAATTGAAATGAAAGGGTTACAATATATGTAAGATTTGAATTTACAAATGATGACATGAAAGAACTTGAGTAATGACTAAGTAAATACCAGGGTATTGTTGTTAAGTATCTGCATGTGCTAAATATATAATCTACTGTAAAGCACACAAGAGCATCTTCTTATGATTTGCTGTGCTATATAAGATTAAATTATTGTTATTGTTAGTAGTAAACTTTGTTTCAAATATATTATACAGGTGTTCCTTGGTGATATGCATTCTTGTACCTGTCAAACATTTTTGAAAAACAAGGAGCTTTGTATTCATATATTATGGTAGGTGTTTAACTTTAGAATTACTGTAAATTACAGGATAAACTTCAACTCATGTAGTAATGTGACCCATCTTAAAATAAACAGATGTGAAATGAAAATGCCAACATTACCAAATATTTCAGGGTATAATTTAATATTAAATTGCATAATTTGCACATAAACACTTGAAAGCCCATTATGCACGTGAACAGTAGTAGTTCAAAAAAATTTGACAAATATGTATAACCTTAAACAATATCACATTTAAATATTGGATCCGAAAGAGAAGATGAACATCAATCTTTCTACATGTGCTAAAAATTATGGTACAGTCCAAAAGTGTGTCACCTGGGATTCAACTCTAGGCAAGTTATATATGTCAACTGTACTTGTTGAGTTTGATTGTGATATGAAAGGAGCATAAAATGGTTTTCTGTGTCACATACACAAAGTCTGATTTATCAACACTTGAACAGATGATTCCCTGCATTTCTCACATACATGTACTTGAGTGTTGATATCAGGCTGTCAAACATAAACCATTAATAGTTTAACTTGTATTTCTAATCTATCGATTTGCCTTTGTCAACAGGGTGCTGTTGAAGAAATTTAGGGTTCCCAAGCAAAATCCTGGTGAGAATTAGAATACAACTGCTACTTAAAGATTAAAGTTAAATGTTATATACCAAAATGAATGCATTGCTTTTTAAGAAATTAAAAAATGTTCTATAGACACCATTCATAAATGGCGGCTATTTTAATTTTCTTTTGTTTGTATTTAAATAAGCCTCACTAGCCTCGTTCTTAAGTCAAAAAATCAAAAGAATATATTAACTTGAACGAGGCTAGTGAGGCTTATTTAAATAGAGACAAAAGAATGTTAAAATGGCCGCCATTTATGAATATGGTCTATATACTCTTAATAAAAGATTTTCAGTAGTATTTTATATTGTCAGAGTGTCCAACCTAGGGACTATCCCAAATGGGGATTTTCATGGGAGTTGGGAGCCTAGGGAAGTACTCCCTTTGATAGAAAAATACCTGGCTCTCAGATTTTGGTACTCAAAACTATGCCTGGTTTAGAAATACCCTAAAAATTACTGGAATATAATGAGTATGATAAGCCACTTTCGGAAAATTGAGACCAGATCCTACAGTAATTACTGCCAGGACTACCGCTAAAAAATACCAGGTTTTCTCAAATCTCAGATTTTGCCCAGGAAAGCCCCTAAAAATTAGTGGATGGCTGATTTCAACCCCTAAAATATATGACGAGCCACCCCAACATCCAACTATGGGGAGTACCCCCTCAGGGTTGGGAGGGGTAAAGTTTTGAGCACCAAAAGCTTGAGCTCCCAGGAGAGTCTGGGAGTGTTGAAATTGTTGAAATCTAGGAACCCTAAAACACCATTTCCAGTTAAATCTAGCTGAGACAAATATAAATGTGTCAAAAAATGTGGATCAATGTACTTAAGGTTTCTGGCAGCAACACACCCACCCCTCCCCTAAACTTAAAGTTAAACCTAGTCCCAACCTTGATTTAACCTAGGGAGGGGTGGGTGTGTAGCTGCTTGGTAAATTGATCATCAGTTATTAATTAGTGCTAACCTGGTTTAACATAAATTTTCCAGTCAGTCCAAAAGAAAGGTTGCCAAGCCCATGCAAATCTTTCTGTGATATTTTGATGAAATACCTTCCTCTGCTTGACTTTCATGAGAGTAGATGTTCCAAAACTCTGATCAGGAGTTCTCTTAGCGAACAGTGTTTGAGTCAGGTTTTGGGTTTTTCAAACAAAATTAAGTGGATGTAGTCTCCTTCACAGCTGTTCTGTGAGTGGAATGGGGCCAAAGAAAGAACAATGAACAGGATGGCTGCCAAGGAGACTATGTACTATGCATCTCGAGAAAATAATCTTTTCCCACCACAAAATGGAAATTGTTACTAAGCTAATAGGGGGGGGGGAGGTGGATGTCAGTAGACCAAGTTTTTCAAACAGTTGTATGGACTAAACTGGAATTTTCCTGAGAAAAAGAGGGTAACAAACAAGCATTCTTTTATGGTGGGCATATGGATATTTTTTTACAACATACTACATAATCATTTGTTATACTGTACATGCACACAAAAAGTGCAATAAATGTTGCTCTTTATCATTAAGTATTTTATGATTAGAAACACATAAATGAACACTATTATAAATTTGTGACAACCAATTTAGAGTGTAGCTGCAGAAACAGTTGACATAAACAACAACTGCAATATTTTTGTAAACTAGTGGTCTTCCAGTTGGCACTGATGTGTTTAAAGTTGACACATGTTAAATTCTTTTGTTAACTAGTGGTCTTCCAGCTGTTACTGGTGTATTTAAAGTTGACACATGTACGTATCTCCTGAATGGAATTTTTTTTGTTAACTAGTGGTCTTCCAGTTGTCACTGGTGGAGCGTGAAATTAATGAAGTTATCCGAGGTGCATACTTGCATTCTACCAGAGGAAGCAGGGCCAAGAGTGATGTAAGCAGTTCCTCACAGGAGGGGCGTGAGAAGTTGAAGCAGAAAGAAGTCACAGAAGAGGACGTCTGCCCCATATGCCAGGAGGAATTTCTAGAGAAACCAGAGCCTCTGACATATTGCAAGTTAGTATGGCTGGTACACTGTCATGTGCCACTGTCAGATTCTGGCTGTGTATACATGGCAATGCATTCCCTAACAATTTATTGACTAATTGGTGCTTTCCTATTCCCTGAGCACAGATATGGATGTGGTAACAGTGTACACATAAAGTGCATGAAGGTTTGGGCAGAGCATCAAAGGACAACTGGCGAGACAATCGTCAAATGTCCATTGTGCAGGGTGGACTTTGGAACTTTCCAGGTAAGACAAGTTATTCATCTCCACAAAGTCCATCCCGTGTTTTAAATTTTTGCTTCAAAATCAGTTGATTTGAATCTGCGTAAATTATACTATGGACTTGTTTATCTCAAATGAGAGTTTTAGCTTGTTTCTGTAACATTTGAATGGCTGTGACGATCAATGTGGTACTATTGTTCTTGTAGGACCTGATGAATGAGTACCACAATTCCTCCAGAAAGAAGACCAGAGCTGACAGGCAGGATCTGCACCTGGGAGCTGTCTGTCAAAAGTGTAAAATGTGCCCAATCGTGGGGAAATGTTTCAGGTACCTGCTTTGACAAACATAAGTCTTGTTAGTATCGGTCTGTTCTGTGACATTGTGTCTACCTGACTTCCCTGTAAGATGGAGGAAGTACAGTGATTCATTGTACGCCCCATGCATGTAGCTCTGAAAGTTTTAGAACCCAAATCAGTACATGTTTGTTGGTTTTTCCAATTTTCTCGAAACATTGCGTTGTAAAGACTTGCGATCGACTACCGCGAACCTTTGCCCAGTTTGTTTTTTTGTGTTCCACGGAATTCACTGAGAGTAAGTTGTCTAAGCTGAAGGCAAGACTCAAACATCTCCAATCTAAATGATGTCACTGAGAGGGAGAGGGACAGGGCATTGCTTAAGGGGTAAAGAGCAAACTGAGATCGATTTGACAGTCACCAACACAAAAATCAACAAATGCAAGGAATCACGGTATTGACCTCTTTTTAAACTTGAAATGCATTACTTTCAGCGAACTCTTTTCTGTTTTGGAAGGTTTTCTATCGATTTGTGTGGTGATGGGAAAATGATCAACCTAAAGCAGTAGCTTAATTCAAAATGTGGATAATTTGGGAACTTTTCCCCTAAGTAGAGATTAACCATCCCCTGAATATCATTATTGTTCATTGTTAACCATGTGCCAATGAACGTTTCACAGATGTGTCGTGTGTGCAGACTATCACTTGTGTCAGCAGTGCTTCCCGACAGACACCCACATGCAGCACAATTTTCAGTTCAGACAGGTCAGTTTACTGAAAGAGATTCATGCCTTATCTGCAATGCTAACCTCCTCCTACCTCTGATTTTTACTTTTTAAACAATTTCCACTGCCAATACATATCAATACAATATAAAATATAATAATCACGTTACTTAATTAAAAATACACATTTATATTAAACAGAGAACGTTAAAGGGATCTGAAAATCCACGAAACGGTTAATTTTACACGAAATTTCAAACAAACTTCTATCGATTCTATCTAGACTTATGCCCCAGGATACGAGATACTAAGTAGGGACTAACTGGCAATCAGTAATGCGTGCAGGCTCTCCTTGCGGGTTGGCGATACAGTTTGGGGAAAGAAAAAAAACAGTCGCTGAGAGAGGCGGGCGAAGCGGGGAATGCGTCTCTTTTTCTTTCCCCAAACTATATCCCAACCCGCAAGGAGAGCCTGCGTGTAGGCTAAGGTGACGACGGCTAGGAAGGCACAAAAATTAAACAATAGGCTAATACAATATTTGCACGTGGGAATACTCCGGGTTTACCGGCTGGCCACCGTCGAACAAAAATGCAACGTGAAAAGCAAAACGTTTGAGTTTTGTAAAATATGTGAACGTCGCGAACAAACTGCCCTGTTATAAGTTCTGCTTTATAACTGTCGTCTGCTGTTCTAGCCATTCAATAACCTCTGGACGATACGCAAACAAAAGAGGACACAAGAATTTAAAGTCTGTTTTCAGCAGCCTCCATCCGAGCCGTCGCCCTTTCAGCTGCTAAAGGTCGCTATTGACGTCAGCAAGGGATTCGTTCGTTTTCAAGTCCTTGAATTTTACTTTGTTAAAAATACTTGCCGTGTGAATTTCCAAGAAGGATTTCTTAGGCAAAACACAGGGGCAAACCGCTAAAGATTTTTTGCAACTTCTTGATATATCTGACAGTGAATAGTTTCTGATAACAGGGGGCCCTTGAAGAGATATTTTGTCTTTCGCGAGTCCTGGAACAAAAGTGTGAGATCTGTAGGAATCCTGATAAAGAACTAATAACCTAACAAGCCAATGGGGGACGGACTGGTTTTCGGCGAGAAGGTGGAGCGGAGAGCTTGCTTTTTGAGAAGGGCTTGTTCCGAGAACTTTCGCGGTATATGTATACTTGATTTTCTGACCCAGTATGTAAAAGAAAGGAATAATGTCTGTTCTAGAGAAATTTTTGTGAACTGCCATGTGTACGTGTTTACAGAAACCGAGTCAAAGATGGCGGCCGGCAGTGCGAGTGTCCTCACTTCCCAGTGCTGTTGTTACTAACTTACAAAACAGAGAGATCACCGACAGCGACTATGACCTACTGCTGCAACTTGACAGGTTAGTAACACTAGTACTCTAATAATATCGATAATATTAGTATTAATAATGATAGTGGTAATAGTACTTTATGGTAATGGTATGGTATGGTAAATATAATATTACTGATAAATATAAAGCTAAAAATAACGATAATGGTAAGTTAAATTATACATACATACGTACATACATACAAAAATACATACAGACACATGCATACATGTATACATACATACACATACATACATACATACATGCAGTACATGCATACATGTATACATACACACATACATACATACATACATACTAACATACATACATACATACATACATACATACATTCATTCATACACGACTTTGACTTACTGCATAACCTTGACAGATTTTAAAATATTGTAATGACGCCAAAAATGTAAACAGCAGAGATTGTGATGAATTCGCGTTAAATCTCAGATAAAGTTATAATCAGCTAAAATAATGAGTTCGGCATATATGCCCTTCTATCGAATTTAAAGATCGTGTCAATCCATTTAACAGACAGGTTGTGGCTGAGAGCATCCCGGGCCATGTGATCAGCGGTTTCCCTGTGGAAGTGATACGAGAGAAGCACAAACTGCTTGTCAGCGGTAACCAATGTGGAGTATGCCTGCAGGGCTACAGACCATTTAACTGTGTTAGAACTCTCCCCTGTCGTCACGAGTTTCACAGAGACTGTATTGATAGCTGGCTAAGTAGTCACGTGACCTGCCCTGTTGATGGATTGACCGTTCCTACTGCTCGTGCTAACAACAGCAACAACACTCCTCAACACACCGCTTCTACAAGAGGTCAAAATAAGACCAGCAGATTTCTACAGAAGAGACACACAACACCGGGTCACAGCTTGCCGTCATACGAAACAGATCCAAATTTACCAGGGTTGCCTCTTGACTTTGCGCTCAGTGGATCAGGTCTCCTTGCGGCTAAAAATACGTCGGGGTAGGTACCAGACGTGTAACGATACAAAGACACTAGATGTAGGCCTCTTTGTTCTCCATCATTGTGCAGGATGAGTCAAGTCAACAATACGAAGATACTGCCTTAAGTACTCTTCATTGCCGTTTTGCATAAAGGCCCTGTTACACTGCGCAGTTTTCTCAGCAGCTTGTCTCGCAATGCTCGAAAATGTAGCGTTGCAAGTTGCCGAGGTTGGGTGTTACACGACAGTTCGTTCTTAGCAACTTGCAGTTTTTTTGTCCCGGTTAAGTAAGCTTATTCTTGTACCCAGCTCCTCGGAACGAAAAACGAGAAGTGTGCGCATGCGCCCTCGTTAAAACTGCCGTAAAATTGCGTGAAAAGTTGCTGAATGGGGTGATTAATACACTGTTCAATGATGCTGCCAGTTGCTGCAATCCGTTGCGAAAAGTAGAGCAGAGTTCCACTTCGTGCAACCCTTCGCGCAACAACAAAAATTGCGAGACAACCCATGTTACATTGTGCAATTCTCCGGCAACTTGTCTCGCAACGGCGTTGCGAGACAAGATGCTGAGAAAATTGCGCAGTGTAACAGGGCCTTAAGTGTGTGAGTGCTGTTTGTATGGGTTGTGTGGGTGTGTGTATGTGTTGCATGTACGTGCATTTGTTTGGGTTGTAGATGTATGTTTATGTATGTACCTATGCGTGCATGCCTACGTCTGTCAATCAGTCTGTTACATTTATATGCGTTATATGAGTGTGGGTGTATGTCAGTGTTTATGTGTGGCATGCGTGCGTGTGTTTGTACGTACAAGTGTGTGTATATATGTGCGTACGCAGTGTGGGCGTATCTAACCCTATGTATCTTTGTGAGGATATCAGAATAGTTCTTGTTTTTGGTTTAGTTTGAAATCTTTGACATGCGCAGACGTGAATTACTGAGCCCTCTTAAACTCAGGCTACCGCTGTGTATTCGCCCAGTACCGTGTTTAATCCCCCCCCTCTAACGAGACATATACGTGTATTTTGTACGTAACATTGACTTTTCTATTTTTGACGTCATACATTTGCAGTGGCGTTCAAGGGAGACTTGTAAGTCAGGTTATAGCTGGGGGCTCGGCCAATGCTATGCGCGATGTCTTCACCCCACCCCAGACGAATGGTGGTGCTTCTGGAATACAACTTGTGTGTGATTCGTCTTTTGGCGGCCGTCCTCCCCTCCCAACAGGAGAGAGTGGAGAAAAGAGAAGCAAACGGCCTCCCCACCAACCGGGAGGTGGTAGAGAGAATCGCAACAATCGTCCTCCCCTCCCACCCGGGGAAAGTGGTGAGAAAAGGAGCAACAGTGGCAATTCAAGAAAGAGTAGTGGGAGACTTGCGGTCAGAAAAAGAAGCCCGTCACTGACTCGATACCAAAACCAAAGAAGCAGCGTACGTGTACAACTTGTTTAAGATTTAATTTTTCTCGGTATTAATAGCTGGGAAACACCAATCAGTGGACTAAATTGTTTGTCCAAAATAAAACAGAGCACTGGCTCTGGCGAAATTTAGGTTAGTCTACAGGTAGAGCAGCTTGATAATGTTAAACCTTCAAACTCTATCTAATTCCAAGGAATTGACGGCACACTTTCAAGTTCCATGGAAAGACGTCACTTATCAAATTACTAGGATTTTTATAGGGTCATCAAACCGTAGCACTGACCCTAAACAAAAAAAGGAATTAGATTCCTGGACACGAAGAGATCCTTACCACAAACTAGTGAAACTGGATGAAATTGTCGAATTAATGCGACAATCTGCAGTGACCACTAAGACAGATAAGCAGATAGAAGACAGACAAGTAGATAGCTGAGTAAGTGGATAGGCAGGTAAATAGGTAGAGTAGCTGGCAAACAGTTTGCTATAGTTACGAGGGTAGACACTGAAATATCTTGGTAGGTTAATAAGCGGCGAGATAGGTAAGAAGGAAGCTAGCTAGGTAGTTAGTTAGGCATTCGGGGTAGGTAGGCAGATCGGAGGTAGGTTGACACTAGTTAGCGTATCTTAGTATGTAGGCATCGAAGTAGGTAGGCGCTGAGGTAGGTAGGCAGTAAATTTGCTAGGTAGGTATCGAGATACCTTGGTATGTAGGCATCGAAGATAGTAGGCACTGAGGTAGGAAAGTGGTTGGTAGAGAGAAAGGTAGCACGTATGTTCAGGGAATTCTGTACTACTTTTTTTGCCTAACGAGACCCTGTTTTTTGTTTGTTTGCAGTCGGAAGGTGATCTTGGGCTAACTGCTACAGGCACAGCTGTTCAATCAAGCAACCTGGAGTCGCCCATCAGAAAACAAAAAGGCCAGTTAATGAGAGGAAAGCTTCTCCCCTACAATTCAGGAATCGCCTACTCAAACCCCGACCTGTCAACTGAACCGATCATGGCTGCAGGCATCTCTCTGTGCCTGCCAGGAGACTTCAGATAACAGAGGATGTGCGGCGTTACTTTGCCATCGCTGTCAAAAAAAATCTAAAACCTTAAGTGAATCTACACTGTTGAGTGTCGCTTGGAAGAAGAACAGGACAATGGGAAGCAATTTTAAGTTGGGAAGGCCAATTTATTTATTTGGAGGGGAGGGGGAGGGGGCAGCTGAAGAACTGATTAAGGTAAATAGACTTTTGAAAGTAAAACGTTTCGTTTTATACGCGCAAAATGTCGAGGGTTTGGGGCTTCCCGACCCCCTATTTTTACGACCCTGAAGTAATGTAGAGGAAGTAATGAAAAATAATGTCGTTTTCCTCGGCTCGTCGATCATACAGCGAGGAAATCTACCTTAACATCACTTGGATGAAAATAGACGTCAGTGTTAAATCGAAATTTTGGATGATTCGAAAGACATACCGGTATGGCAAACAATTTGTGTGTGTGAGTGAGTGTATGTGGGTGTGCGTGCGTGTGCATGCGTGTACGTAATTATGTGATCAATCATCAATGTGTTCGCTCAGTCGATTAGATCTTTGACTGCCAATCATCTCCGGGTTGTTCAATGCATAATTGGTGCTCAGTGCCACACAGCGTGTTTGCGGTCTGAGTCACTTTTTGGAAATTTGCAAGAAATTGGTTGCAAAAAACGAAACTGCCACCCATTTTGTTCAAAGATGTTTAGAAATGAGTGGCAAAAAAATAGCTCCCCACAGACGCCTAATCTCCTCAGTGAGTCTCATTTCTCAAACAATGATGAAAAGACTAGCGAAAAATTATCATGTGTTGCATCTTACAGTGGAATTGTGATAGAAGAAAATTCTATAAATGTTATTAACACGCAATCGATAAGCCGAAAGTCGCCCGCAAAATCACGGAGGCTTTTCATTCTCCATATTAGCAAAAGTTTTCTGGTTTAAAATAGTGGTTCAAATGGAATTGGTTTTTCCACTCGGTGGAAGGGCTAACGTTTGATTGGTCAACTATAGTAATGCGTGTTGTATTTGACATGAGAAGAGTGCGCACCCAAGGACTCTGTTGAAGTTTTTTTGTAAATGGAGAGCACCATTCTGTTCCAACCGGTAGAAACAAATAAAGTGGAATACCTTCAGAAGTAGTCAGTTCAGTTTTAGTAAAATTTTACTACAGTTGTGCGTTCCATTTGTCTTTACAGCCGGTCAAATTTGAAATGTGGCTAATGGAAGGCGTCTAAGATAATCTAGTATCTGATTTGTGATCAAACAGTCAACGTGTAAATAAACATAATAATTATCATTATTAAATACCAAACACTGTATAAATACTATATCCTGTAGTTTTAACTTGCGTTTAACTTGCGCTTCGCTTGCATCGACTTTGAGCGAGCTCAAACTTGAATGCAAGTTAGTGCAAGTTCTTCATTAGTGGCCAAACGAAGCGCAAGTTGAACGCGAGTTTGATGGTCAAAACTTGCACTGACTCTTATCTCTGACCAAGGTTAAGTGATACTTCACTTCCATAACACTGCCGAATCTGCACGAGTAAGAGAGCAGTCGTCAGTTATTTCTCCGTTTCTTTCTTTCTTTATTGGAAGGAAACCAGGCATTATAAAGGCATAAATCAGAAAATCTTTAAAAATTTATTACATCGTTATCTGTTTCAGCCTTTCTTCAGCAATCTGCCAAATGCTGCCAAAATTATTTTATAAAATCTACGGGTTAAATAATCATAAATATCGAAATCAACATGGATTCTAAACTATCTCCGATTGCTATTGCGGCAATAAATATTTTTACCAGTCTTTCAACTCATCCCCAACTCCCTAGTCCTTATTTATGAAATCTCCATGTATGAATTATAGTCAAAATCCAACACAAAGCAGCCCATATAGAACAGTATACAACCAAATAGACAGAAACAGGAATATTTCTAACTGCATCGATTTGTATCAGTACCCTCCAGACTTAGTTTATCTATTTTAAAATAAGCACTTTTCATTATCAAAAAATGAAAGGAACTCACCTTTCTGTTACGTAAGCACTAACTAAATCAAAATTTTAAGGCAAAAATTGACAATTGCAAAACTAAACTTAGTTTTTAAAAAATGTCTGTAAAAGCTCTAAGAAAAACTTCTATTAATACTAAACCCATATAGAACCCAACGCTACCAAAGTAGCCATGTAATAAATATCTTGAGTCCCGTTAGTCTTTTCTGTAGTCCAAGATGGATTGTGTTTTCATGTTGATACTCATGAGAGTAACACGGTCGCAACAAAACACCTTTTGTATCATAAGTACTAGTTGGCAGATTAAACACAAACTGTCCACAAAGAAATGTGTTTGAACTCAGGGAGTAAAAAGTACTACCGATTTGTTTGGGATGAATAAAAAATAACCTTCCAATATGCCAAATCTGTGCTCGTTCCAGGTCCCCAAGGCCAATTAGTTCAAGTTTTTGTTGTACGTCACTTCGCCTCTTTGAAGCCTGGAACGAGCACAAAATTTGCGCTTGTGGAATAGTGTATTACGTTAATGGTTGGTTGCTTTACGATTCGAATGAGCTACGAATTTATGGGTCGTGAGTTAAGATGAGTTGATTAAAAGAAAGGATTAAAGTTAAGGGTTAACATTAGGGTTAGATCTTTTACAGCTGGGATTATGGTTTGGGTTCACTACACCCTTGTTAGACTGTGTATCAGATTCTTTATCCGCTGTACGTAACTTGGAGTGCACCTTCGTCACGCTTTTGCTGTTATTCGTTATCTCAACAGACACCGAGCGAGTTAATGCTCCCTTCCCGTTCGGACAGTCGCAACCGTTGGATTCTTTCTTTAGCTCATATCTGAGAATTTGTTCTTTTACTTGACCGATCACTGCCCGACTGTTTCTAGTCTTGGTAAGGTTTGGAACCCAGTCTCGCAATCCTTTACTGAACTTTTGTCTGGCAAACAAATAAGTGCTACTCGACGCTTCCTGAGGGCGGGAAGAACACTCCGAATTTATTGTTGTTCCTTTAGTGTTAGCTAATCGCCCTTTAGTTTTACTTTTCTTTTTATTGCTGTCGCGTGGACCTTCCTTTTCACAAGCGCTACCTTCCATTACTGTCGCCTTCACATCATTCGCAGACTCTGTACTTTTTTTTTCCTCCTCAGCGTGTTCGTTTGATCCACATACTAGCTGTGTGTCGAAACACGGAGTTTGTCCTTCACTGTCTTCTGCTATTACAGCCAACTTCGAAACACACGAAGATTCATTCATCAGGTCCGTTGGACTTAAGCTGCTGCTACCCACGTCTTGATACTTAACTCCTGGATAAGAGTTTCGTCGGGTAGTAGCACCTCCGAGATTTGGTAGACTGCCTGCTTTTGATTTCAGTTTCTGAACATGATCGTTTGATCTCGTCTTTTGAACAGCAATGAGTGGAGCCATAGCTGACACTGCACCATGGAATATGGTTTCTCGCTTCTCCGAGCGCATGCTCTCATTGAGCTCGTCAAACACGCTGTCACACGAGGCAACAGATACCACGCTCTCCTCCAGGAAATGGCTAAATCGGCGAAGGTTTAGGTCAGTAACAGTTCTATCCCGCTTTCCGGCTTTGGTCTTGACTATTGGGCAAAGAGGTAAATAAAAGTTTCACAGTCAGTTTCTAAGAATAAAACCAAGTGTGAGCAACTGTCAAGACAAGGGCAGCAACTCATCATCATCATTGTCAACAACAACAGCAATAACATGCACAACTTTAACACCAAGGATAAGGACAACAAAAAAAGACCGAAAAATATCAAGAGCAACACAAACATAAGCAAAAGGAGCATAAACATAAGCAAGAGCATCAGAAAGAACATAAACCAGAAAAGTGTCAAGCAAAAGGAAATGTCGGAACAAAATAGTGACATGATATGGGGCAAAACCCAGGGAAAGTATAAAAAGTAACCGGAAAACACGGTAACAGAACAATGAGAACAGAGAACAACAGGAACAAGAAGAACAAAGAGAACGACAACAAGAAGAGGGGCAAGAAAAACAAGAACAAGAAGAATGTAGGTGGCTGATTAACTTACAATGAGCTCCCAGTCCTCTTCCAAAGTTCAAGAAAGCCTTGGTACTTACTCCGAGGAGCAACGTCAAGACAGCCAAGTTGATGAAAACTAGAAATAAAGAAAACGAACGTTAGTCAAACCCAATTGATGCATGTCTCTGGAAGTAGGTATAGTAAACAAAGGTATAAATTCTCACTTGGAGAAGCGTTGTACAAGTGATTTCCTTATCTAATCAAACCTTCTTTGTGATCGTTTAATCTACAGTGGGTAGCCAGGCCCGTAGGCAGGGAGGGTACGCGGTGTGCGTACGCACCCCCCCCTCCCCCCACGGACCCAAAAAGGTCCGCACTGGGAGATATAATAAGACGATGAAGAAGCCCGAATGGGTTTATCGTAACAATTAGTGCTATCTCAAATCGAAACGACTAAAAAAAACGGCCATAAGTGTGTTTGTCCCATAAATCTGGCTTTTTAGAGTCCAAGTTTACAAAATTTGCACCCCCTCCCGGCAATAAAATTCCTGCCTACGGGCCGGGCCTGGGGTAGCTTTTCCACATAATAGTTTTACAAACTGTACTCCGAACAGGATTTCAGTTTTTCTATTTCTCTTAATGAAATGTTTTGTTCACGCCATTGATTTTCCTAGGTTGTACGTTCTCCCAGGTAACATGGGGGGGGGGTCTATTTCTTACCTAGATAATAAAAATGAAGAACAGCTTCATCTGGTATGTCTTCTCCAGTTTTGTAAAATTCAGGACACCCAGTACACGTACGTGTTATGTAGCTGACATGCAAAGTAAAAGAGATTGCGGGTGATTTATTTGGGGTAAGAACGACTAGTAAAGACATGGATGCAGAGATCACGAGACGTGCTTATATAACGGATACACTTATATTCGAAAACGTATTACGAGTTTTATCGTTATTTCTAAAACAGTTTTAAAAAAGATATGAGGAAAGTAAGGTAAATGAATCCTTGCAGCACAACAACTTGTTAACCCAACACCAAATAAAACAAAAACATAGTGCATCACTGAAGAGCTTTATCAGAGAATCCTGTTCTCAACCGCCTTCAATTTCAGTTACAAAATGCTATTACTGACGTGCTGGTTATGTTGATGTAGATGTTGGAAAACTGCTGAACGACTAGACTTGGTTGGTACATCACCAGGCGCCACGCAGCTGATTGAACAAAGTGTGTGTGTGTGTGTTGGGGGGGGGGGGGAGGGGTCGGGAATAGACTGGTGACTGGAATAGGTTGAGGGCGAAAATGCTTTCTCTAAGAGGATGTTTACAGAGACACTGTGAAAAGGAAAGGTTTGGAGTTTTCTTGCCAATTATTTTTGATGGGGACAGTTACCGAAATGCACGTAAGTGCTCCTTACGTGAGACAGATTTCTTCAACAAAAATAAAACAAATCTGAAGAACAATGCAACCGAAAGGAAGAACAATCATTAACCTTAAGTTAGCCTTGGTTACTTGCGTTACGTGCACTCACAACAGATTTCAATTTTCGCAATTTTGTTCCGTTCCGGAAATAAATTATTTTGGGACTATGATTCTTAGTGGAAGAAAGTGAAAGCGGCGAACAATCCTGCAAAACCCTGGGCAATCGAGAGCTCATGCAAGTAACAAATTCAAGATTAATGTTTTTTTCGACCTTAATAGTTTTTAAATTTCTTTATAGAATGTCAGTCTCACGTCAATCAAGCATGCACGTTTTGTGACTATCCCCACCTAACAGACAAAATGCAGAGCTCTTTACTGGTTTCCTATTTTCGCTTACAAAACATCAATAAACGACACCCTATTCCATTCATGACCGCTGGTTTTCAGCTTACCTATATCGCTTTTACCCAACCAGGGCCGTAGCCAGTATGAGGCGAACCGAGGCACTCGACTCGGTAAAATCTTGACAATGAGTTTTTTTTGAATAAACGTTGACATTCTTGCTGCCAGAAAGCCAATTATAAAAAACGAGGTAATCATTTGGGATCGGGGGTTACTGTTTACAGCTGATTCACATTCAAAGCCAAGTTGCTGGTTATGGAAAAATTGTCTTGTACAGCTGGAATATATGCACCATTTTGTACATTTTGGTGCATTTCAGTCTGGCGATTTTGCAGTGAAAACTTTAAAAAATATTCCCCGGACCCCCCTAGAATTCGCTCGCGCCTACGGCGTTCGCGCAAAGACAGCTCGCTCGGCCAAATTTATACTGCCGTGGTGAATATTTTCTCCTGGCTACGGGTCTGCCGGTAACAAAATACCCTGTTCCACTAAATGTCGCTGGTTTCGGCTTACCCGTATAGCTTGTAGACAAAATACCCTATTCCACCCAGTGTCCAGCACAAATAGATCACCATCATTGGTCGGTTCTCCCATTGAGTCTAGGAAGAAACGAGTTGTAATGTGAACTACAACAGTGGATGATTTACAAACAAGCTGACCGCTATCTGCTCAGTACAGCGAAGAGGCACACTAATTTCTTTCTTCTTGGACAGAGTGCAATCCTGCGTTAAATATTAGCTACATGTAATAAATATTCAGTTTTCAAGTTCAAACTCATTTTTGAACTGACGGCGTGTTCTATCAGTTTGTTTGCTTGGCTTTGTCCTATTCTGTAGTCATTGCATGCGTCACCTAGCCAGTTTAGTATCGAATACATGCAGGGTTGAATTAAGTCATCGCCCTACCACCTCCCCTCCCCCCATAGTTCCCTTTATCATCGCTCTAAACAACACAGTCATCATTTTTAAAAGGGGGCTAGAACCGGGTCTGCGTTATTGAGATTTCTAGATCTTTGTTTCGACGTTACCACCCATTTACCCTGGGCGCCAGAGCAAACACTCCGCTCATAATAGCGGTTGATGATAGACCCTTCGGCCTTACTCCCGCTTCCAGTCTCCGATACTATCTCCCGGTATTATAAGCGAAGTCTTTTAATTTGGTACCCGTGGTATAACCAATTCGTTTACATAAAAAAATTCAAAACATGTCTCACCGCTTTGTACCCAAACACTGCGTAAACTATGGACAGCGGTATGAAGGAGAGGTTCACGTAAAACAAAGCTGTTTGACCGGAGTTCTTCAGTAGTACCATGCTGTTACAAATTGCGTACATACCCTGCCACGATGGGAAAAAAGAAAATCACAATCATCAAATCTGAAACGAAAAGCGATCGGCTTTGTTTCCAGTAGGGTGAACTGCCATGAGCCCCAATTATAAATAGTCCCAGAATCAGGTACGGCACAGCTACTTTGAGATTGAGAGGAGGGGAGAAGGGATGGATGGGAGTGCTGATTCGACGGCGAAGAAACCTTTTCTAACTAGCTTTTACACTGATTGTGAAAAAGGCTGGTAAAAAGAAACTATAATTAACCCGAAGTAAACTTCCATTGAACATCAGTTAAATGAAAAACGGTAGTTATCTTGTCCCCAAACCCCGTTGTTTTGCCACCCTCGTCCCCTCCTGCTTTTTTCTTCAACTGCCAAATCTGCTGAGAGCAAAAAAAATGCAACCAGGGCCGACGAAACAATGCTGATTTTATGGGGGGGAAGGGGCACGGGGCACATTATAGAGTGTTTTGGGCGCCTTTTACGGCGTTCGGGAAAAACACATGTGTTGACAACTCAGTTTTGCAGTGTAGAACGCTATTTCCTGCTTTCTGAGCATTTCCTTTTGTCTGTTGCTTAGCGAAAGGGGTGTCTGGTTTTGTTTTCTTTGCTCCTTTGAAAGTTGGGGGACAATGACCCCCTGTCCCTCCCCTGCGAATGAAGTGACGTAATGCTCCGCAGAACTTTCGCCATTTTGAAAAGGTGAGAAGTTTCTTTTTTGACTTCCTTCCTCTGTTTTTCTTTGCTTAATCCCATTGATTACTTTAAAACTGCAAACGCTCTCATTTTCAAAAATTGCTCAAAAGGTCCACAAAGTGAAAGAGCTGCATGGCTAAAGCATGAAATTGTTTTCAGGTAAGGAGTTGGGTTTTGCACTTTTCTTCAACCTATAACAGTATATAAAGTTCGTTCATGTTCAATTAAGCGCTCCCAAACCACTGTGTTTTAGCGCCAGGACCGAACACAGTTGACACAATTCTAGACAGTTAAAGTTTACAAGTGCAGAGATACCAAGTCCCAACCCATACATTTGGTAAGCGCGCGGGGTTTTCAGTTCTCTCATCAGTTTTTTATGTAAATTGCACCTTCAATCTGGATCATTTTAATCGAAATCCTTCCGAACTCGGAAAAGTGAGGCTTCGGTTTTCATTTTTCATTATGCATTTCGAATATTTTTTCAAAAATCAATGTATGTGATAACAAAGGACTGAGATTTTAGCATCTCAGAGCAACGTCAGGGTCGGGGCTCTTATTGGGCTACTTGACAAAGAACAAAAACCTGTGTTACTTTCTTCCTATATTTTTGCCATATTTGTAGAAGCTACTGGTAAATGTAATGCTGTGATAACTAAACTAAACCATCAAGTTTTTCATAATTATACAATATATGAACTATTAGGCCACAGTTTTTTATATTTAGATTTACGGATTTTGATTTTTTGACAAGAAGTTAGCCCCCTCAGGTTCATTTCAAAATTTCACAAGTATTCCAGTGTTTCTTTACTGCACTGATGGCTCCTCCTTCAATTCTTAGGTATGAGGATAGATTAATATGTTATGATGAACCCTGATTTACCTGAAACAAAAATCTTAATTAAAATAAATAAATGTAGAAAATAATTGGCAAATGTAAGTTTCATTTTTTCCCAATTTGGGAAATTTAGGTGAAAAGGATCTGCAAACCAAAAGATTAAAAAACTGTGGCCTTTACACTATGAAGGCAAAAATTTCTTACCCAATAAAGAATCTCCATCTTTAGAAGACATGAAAACAGTTGGTATACATGGTATAGAGCTGTTGGCAAGGAGTAGAGTGAAATTGTGATTTTTATTTGCATTTATTCAAACTATTCAAAGTTGTAATAATAAATTAAAAGACACTTTAACTTACATCGCAGACGCAAGTTGAATCGAACCCGCTTGTATATTTTCCAGCCAAACTCCATGTAGAGTTTGTATGAGAGAACAATGAACAGCACATTCAATACTAACATAATAACAGTCTGCAAGATAATCAGATGAACTATTAGCCAAAAGAAAATAGTTTTCTTAAAGTAGTGAAACAGGATACTAATGAAGATAACAGCAACCCTAGTTGGTATCAATATCATACTAAAGAGTTGACTTTGTGTCACACAAACTACTTTCTCTATATCAGCTATGGTAATCTACTCCACCAGCTGAATGCTGTCTTAACTTTTGTCTTTAAGTATTGCAATTTCTCAAAAACTGCTTTTTAACTGTTTTTTGAATCTAGATAAATGATTGAATAAGAGTCAATTTTTTTGAAAAAAAAACTAGAAAATTTTGACAATTTTTGGAGAAGTTATGAAAAAATATTGTCAAGGTTGTCACACCCTTATGGTTTTTTTCTTAATTTTCCAGTTCCATGATAACAACAGAATGCAGGAATAGCCAAATATGATTTCAAATTGATACAAAAAACTAACAATTCAATACATTCGATTTTTGGCTCTCTTAATTTCTACATTTGTAATACAGATTTATAAAATTTTTCAACATCAATTATATATTCTAAAACTCTGGCGGGAGGAATAAAATGGTCACACAAGGAACAACTACCTAATAACATTCTAATAAAACAGATCTAGAGTATCATGGGGAATTTTGCATCTGATGTCCCTAATCCTTGTATACAGCTATTTCAAAAAAAGGTTGCATAGTCAATAGTCAATACTGAAACCAAAAGGAACTATGGTGGTACAAGGAGCATATACTATCATTATAATGTTCCCACTTCAATAAACTCAACTTACATTAGCAACAGCAATTCTAATTAGGTACTTGCTGTTACTTATTCTATGTCCATGATACGTCTTGAATCCAACATGGTACACTAGAAAATATATATTTAAAGTAAATTGAAATGACAGTGGGTACTTGAACTTAACAGTTAAATCTGTATATAAGATTCATTAAGAACCTACTGGCTGAAATTAGAAAATAATTAGTCATCATCAGCAATCAAATTTTAAAAAAAACCCAATCACAGGCAGATTTGGAAAAATATGAGTTCTTATATATTAGCAGGTTTTTATAATATTTTTGAAATTTGTTTCTCTAAAGTGTGTGTTTACAATAGCACAAGTTCATAGCACATCAGAAGGGTTTTGTGTTGAAATGAAATCAATTATGCATATAGCATTACTAAGTATTATTAAGTTTTACTAAAACTTTTGTTAGTTTTATACAATTTTATGGGCATACTGTACATTAGCCCAGTGGTGAACAAATATTAGTTTTGTTGCCGATGAACAGCATCAACAAATGGTAATATATATTTAATGTGGCGAATACAGAATAAAACCAAAAAAGCCCCAGGATTATGTAACAGACTTACAGTAATTTTATACCGGTGGTAAATTATGTCTGAAAATTGCACAACTGTTCTTTAAACTTTGAAGTATAAATATTAGTTTACTAATATTAAATCCTCATAATTATTTACCTATTATAAGATATTTGCCTAATAAAAACTTTTAAAACTATCAGTACAGTTAGTAGATTTTATGTGTGTGTACCTTGAATGCAGCTGTAGGTGACAAATTTAAAATTTTGTAACACAAATGCAAGGATTTCCATAAAATTTTTCTTCTTCACCTGTAATAGTCATAATAAAAAAGAACAATATTATAATAGCAAAAACAACAATAATAAAAAAAACAATAATCAAATATTAGTAATGATAAAGTTATAAGTAATAATGATAATAATACACTTAAGTTATCTAAGGAAAAAGGTATGTGACAATTTTTTAAAATATAATTTTATACTTTTGGTCTCGAAGCAGTCTTGCCATCCATCTGAAAGGCACATCCATGGCACTCAAAAACATTCAATACAATAAACAATGCTGCACCCCATCCCACCCCCATACACCTTAGGTACAATTTTTGCAGTGTGTATCAGCGTTTTTCTTAGGGCTTGTTAATTAACTATAGTAAAATGTAGTGACTTTTCCCAGTGGTTGTACCACCTAATTTCCCAGTAACTAGTGACATCAGGCAATTTTTTAGAAGTTCCCAAAGGCAACATTTTACTTCATCACAACTATAACCTGTGAATAACTAGCTAAAAGTTGTACTTGAAATTACTGTGAACCGTTGTATCTTGAAGCTCTTAATAAAAATTGACATCAAAATCTTTGCAGAAAAACTTGGTATTTCAGAGCTGCAATTGTTAAGAAATTGGTCCCTTAAAGATTCACAAAATTGGATTCCTTCAGTGCAAGAATTATGACCTTAAACCTAGTTTAAGCCACAGGTCAAAATCATTCTCGAGAATAGGCGTCAAAGTATGGTACAGTATCCCTTCAGTATTCCATCGTTTCTCAAAACAAATAATTAGAAAGCAGATGCAAGAGAATTTATTAGATGTACTGCAAGCCAAGAACAGGATGATTTTGCTGGCATCAGTATGATAATCTCCAGTTTTGAAAAGTTATTTAAGTAAATTAATAGCAATCTAGTAACCCAACTGTTATTCTGTTTCATCACAGATTACAACTGCTTAAACTATATATATACTTATTATACTATTTTAAATCTGGCTTTGTGTACCCTCTCTTTTTTTTTTTCTACCTGCCTAGATTAGCCTTTGCTATTTGTGGGTAGTGTAGCTCTGTAAAAATGTATATGATATTACATGTAGTTACTTAACTTGAACTTGAACCTTAATAGCTAGTTGTATCTTCTTTCCCACTCAGTGTTCCCCATTTCCCAAGCTTTAAGACAAACACTGTATACAGATTAAAATAAGAACAGTTCAAAATTTTTAAAAAATGAAAACAAAACTGAATGTACTTACTGCAAACAAGCAAATAAAACAAGTGTAGACCACTGCTCCCATAAATATCGACATGTAAATTCTTCTACCTGGACCCAGTCCTGGATTCTGAAGGTGACAAGCAGTACAGTTATCTTTGATCCTATTCGGATTATAGTTCACGTCAAGCGGTTCAATAGTAACAAAAGTAAAATCAAAACTAACCTTTTCATTATTGTAAGCATTGAAATTTCCAATAGCGATCATGGCACTTTGTAAAGCTGCAACAATGACAACTGTAATGAAAAAAAATGGTGAAATAATGAGCCTGAAAGGAAAAGTGTGTACTTGAATTTTCAGTGGTGTACGATCTACCAGTTTGTATCACATGATAGGAAATAATGCTACTCAAGAGCAATACTGGTGTTTAAAAATATATAATTCCAAGTTATCTTAGTTTTAATAATTATAAGTGGAAAGCTACACATGGGCAGTGACAATCTATAGTTTGGGAAAAGTCAGTAAAATTAGAATCAACCAAATATTAAGTCATTATCTTTAATAACAATAACAACTTTCAATTTTGTTTCTTCCTGAGTTTATACCTTAAAATTTATAACCTTGTGTTTATCTACTCTTCCATGGTTACATCTTGTATTTATTTCAAGTTTAACTGTTTTTAATAGACCTGCACAGATAGAAGTTTTTTCCAATAACCAAGTAATACTACAACTGTAAATAACCTAGAATTATCATTGTTGTTAAGGTGGTGTGTAAGTTTGAAAGGAGGCACTCCCTTAGGCAAGGATGTAGTACTGGAAGTGGTTTTTGCAGAGCTCCTTTCTGAAGACTAACATTAGAAAATGTTTGAAATAATATAGACGTGCCTTAGATTTTAGATTCTACAATAAATTCAAAACATTAAATATTATAACTTTATTTGGTATTGTTGAAAATAATAATAATAATAATAAAAATAAAAATAAAAATAACAACAACAACAACAACAACAACAACAAAAATAATAGTATTTGCCGGATAGAAATGCAAATTTTATCCACCCTCATTTTCTGGGGAGGCACATTTAATTTTCTTGTAATTACTAATAAAATGATTCTTTTCACTCAGTGACTTGCTTCTCCTTTATTTCCGGTGAGTGAGTATAAATAATTAGAATATTTGATCAGAATAAAACTGACATGAAGATATGACAGATATATTCTAGGTTAAGCTTTAAATAAGACGTTACTATAAAACTAACTAAGTGGATAATTACCCTGATTGAACCTTTTCAATTTGACATAAATTAAAAACAGGATAGTAAATCACAATCACTGACGAGTATAACAATGAACCGTAACAAGTTCTTGTATCAAGAACACGGGTACTGTATCATGCTTATTTCAAGATACTGCCTAGATGAGTGACAACATCTTCATATTCTTGGAGAAAATTGAAAATATACGATGAAGTTGAAGAATGACACTAATAACAACTGCCATTTACAGCACAAACATTTAGTTTTTATTTGCTGTTGTTGTGAATAATTCAACATCAGTAATATTGAATACACCAATATAGTGCATAAATAAAAGGGTCGCTAAAATCTCTGGGTTTCATAAGTCTGCAACCAGCGGTCACTGACCCGTACAAGAGTCACGCGGAGATAATTACTGTGCATGTCAGTTTGACTCAATCTTTGATTTACACTTCTGATTTGCGATTAGCTTCTCAGCTAAAACCATGTTATTTGGTTAATGGAACTTATTCATACAAAGTTCCGGAAATGACAAAGTCGAATGTTTGTACTTGAAGAGAGTTAACAGCCTTAAAAAGAATTGTTCTTGAACAAGAAATCAAAGTGACGCATAAAGTCACTGATGAAATCGAACTATTTTTCTCCTATTATAGTATTAAGTATTGCCCTCACTTCGAAGAAGCTTACTTTAGAAAGCAGCTGATAAAACAGTTAACGCTCCAGAATCAAAATTACGCTGGTGACATTGAAGTGTATCAGCGTGTTTAGTTTCCAGATAGACTTCGTCTTCCAAAACAAACAGTCCGAGATACACTACTGAAATACTGCGAATCGCATATATTATGTTTAACATTCGGGAGATGGATAAAAGATGAAAAGTCTTGAAACTTAATAAAGAAGAGAACCAGTATCGGTGGTTAATAAACTTACCTTGAAAGATATCCACTCCGAAGAAGATTTTAGAAACTTTTGAAAGCCCGCCTTGGCTGTCTTGTGGAGGTTTTCGACTCTCAATTATTCTCTTCATATTGGCGAATTCCAATACTAAGTTTGGAGTATTACTGGCTGAGAGCTTTGTTAGGATCTTCTCTTCTGGAGTTCTGGTGCTTTACGGATAAATGTGGTCATTTCGCCTTGATTCCTTCGTTTTGAACTTTGATTTCGCAGGACGTACTTGACTGCTCCTTTGTTGGTATTGAATTTCTTCGTATCAACATAGCAAGTACAAGTCAGAGACACTGGGTAACAACTAGCGCAACTTTTAAGACCATGTCACCACTTTCCTGAAGTTTATATGTGTTTCACGCAGTAAAAAATGTGAAGATTGTTGTACTTTGGCCGTTCCCAAGTATTTTAAAATATGAATTATGTACCAACTCACAAGTACTTCAATCTCGTTGACGCTGTGGACGTGGAGCGACAGCAAGTAAATATCGCATCAATGATTAACCATCAAAGTTCAGTGACACAGTTGAATTGATATGCTAATCAACTACTTTAAGGTTTGCATTTGCGGAGGCGCTAGGTGTTAAAAACTGGTATATTAGCAGCGATTCGGGGGAAGGGTATATATAACAAAAAGTATATCGAGAACTCTGTTTTAAATAAAGGTTAATTTGTACAACCAAGCAATTGACACATTGAACTTTGGAGATATAAAAAGACATGACTTCAGATTTGGGTGATAATTCAATATTTCACAACTACAGAATACTACCTGGAAGAATAATAAGAGATTGCTTCTAGACTATGACTTACAGAAGAAATGGAATGTCCATGTATCACTATCAGCATAAAGCAATCGCCAGAGGGAGAATCTTTTAAAAGTTGTTATCACTGTCGCCACCGCTAAATCAATTATTAAAAACAATATTAAAGAGCTTTTCTAGTTATTTAAGAACACGAAAAATATTATTTTGGCTCATCCCTGCCCACTTTCTTTTTCCGGTCCAAGTCATCCATTTTCTGTTGGTTTAAACAAAATATTACAACGTTTTTTGTCTGTTGAAGAAAGTTCAGACCTTTAAGTTATGTACTAGATACTTAGGTAATTGGAAATGATCCTGCTAAAGATAAAAAAAAGTTGAAAAAAAGACATTTTAAGAACGATCTACTTGAAAAGATTCAATCCCTCGAATCAACTAACCCAAAAGAATACTGGAACTTAGTAAAGACTCTACGTTTAGCGTCTATGAGTAAACAGCAAAATCAGTCCAACATTGATGCAGATGAATGGTTTGCGTATTTTAAATCATTGAATAACCCCAAAATACCAGTAAACAATCAGTTTGATGATGGAGTCAATTTTTTCACGACACATTTTGATAAATTTTCGTCAACATACGTCGAATGTCTGGATAAACCCTTTGATGAAAAAGAGTTAACTGAAACCAGCAAGAAACTGAAAAACAACAAGGCCTCTGGAATAGATGCCGTAAGCAATGAAATGATTAAGTGCTGCATTAAGTTCCACTGCAAGTTTTTTGTTAATTTATTCAACAAGATTCTTGAATCAGGCTATTTTCCTCAGTGTTGGAACGATGGTTACATCACTCCAATTCATAAATCTGGGGAGTACTCTGACCCAAACAACTATAGGGGCATAACTATTAACAGCTGCTTGGGAAAATTTTTTACGCTTTTGCTCAACTCCCGTTTAACAAACTTCTTAGATTTAAATAACATCATAAAGCCAAACCAAATTGGATTTCGGAAAACATACAGGACAGCTGATCATATTTTTGTTTTAAAAACAATTCTGGATTCTATGTTTAAAAGCAATAAAAATTATATGTTTGTTTT
>JAOBYE010552193.1:0-12720 GCA_025403585.1 Parazoanthus swiftii
AATAATTTAGCCAACCGTTCCTTAGATTTAAGGAAATCCCAGTGCCTGTTTGCTATTTCCGCAATGTATGTGGTGTATGGGTTGTACGTCGTGACTAGCGGTATTCGGTCCGATGCCCTGTTTCCACTTTTTTCTAATAACAAGGTTATTGTTTCAGCCGATGGCTTCAGTTGACCATTCTCTAATTCTTCTTTAACTATCTTTAGTCCGTCGTTGGTATCAATATTGGTATACAGGCTGTGTATATATATATATACACACACACTACTTCGTACACATCACATGTATGGAATTGTTGTATCATTGAGTTCAACATTTATAAAATTAACTCGAAAATAGTAAATTACACGAGTAAATAAATTAGTTGATTTCCTTTGTCATTATCTTCTTTCTCTCTAGTTGGCTATCTTTCGTGTCACTCATCATATTTTACTTAATTCTCATAAACTAAATTGTAACCCAGTGGCCTGCCCTTGATTAGTTTTAACTATGAGCAGGTCACTGGAATTGTAATGTATGTAAATCATCATTTTATAAATAAACCTCAATCTCATAAATAAGATGTCAGTGTTACTGTTGTTGAACCTGTGCAACTGTGTTGAGGTCTCTGCTACATGTTGTTTCGTATACCTTATTTTTCCATAATCAGTTCTCCAACCATTCCTGCCCACCTGTCCATAAAAAGGAGGCTTCCTCAAGTTAAAATTGCTTCCGACGGCCTGCAAAAGCATACTGAAATGGCGAAACTTCGATTCAGGGATTTCCCCACCCGGGCAGATAAAGTTGTCAATTTCATTCATTACCAAAAGAACTTTATTTGAACAACGTCCGGGTATTCCTTCTCCTTTTATTTCGTACCTACTCCATTTTTCCAGATAAATTATCAGAAAGAACGATAGCCATGTAGTCTTGTGGAATATGCAATGGTATAAAGTAGTAGTAAACTCAAGTGGTACTCAATTCAGTGATTGATGAAGGAATGCATTCAGCTTTACCGCCAATAAACATCTCGGAGTAACAAACGTCCGTGCAGTTTAGAATATTCTCAATAACTTCTCACGTCACTTTAAATCTTAGCGTTTTGGTTTTTAATAACAACGTATTTATTCTTATTATATAATAAATCTATCTGTTGGTGTATCAATACTGCCATTTACAGTAGTTCAGTGTTCCGATCATTGTTCCAAATAAACACAATAAACACTCGCTCCAATCGAAAATCTCATACCTCTTTTAGCATCACTATCTCTTATTTTGTATACCTGGCTGTCTAATATAACAAAGGTTTCGTGGACGTTGTTCAAGTACTGCCTCACAAGTTCGGTCACCTCGTTGATATTACACTGCACGTTACTTAAGCTAAGGCGCGCAGTGCTACGCACTCGGATTTCAGCTTGGGATAGAGGCTACCAATCAAAACTGTGCGTTAAATCGTTTCTTTTGAAGAGTTTCCTTTGAAACCACACATTTTCTGGGAGGAGCGAATGCCAGACCAAGTATGCTTGGGAATGGGACATCGATGTTCTGAATGTTTGCAGCCGCAGCACCCGATGATTCAGCAGCGCCACACACACTCGCAGAGTTGATCTTTCTTCGAAAGGTGTGCAATCAAACGTTCCATTAGCTAATGGAAATCTAGCCACTCTATCGAACTCATCCTCGAGGTAGATGGTCTGTCGGTTCAATCTTTGGTGAAGCAGAAAACGAACAAATGGCAATTTTTCAGAATATAGATACCAGCAAGAAATATTGCACAAGACGTTCACGCCCACAAATAAAAACGTCACCAACCTTGAAAACTGCACCAAGCTTCATGCAAGTTAAATCATTTTCATACATTAACACCCTCTTTCGAAAAACACTTTCCCTAAACTTTTCACACTTCACTTTACTTCCGGATTCCTTAAGCTTCGTGCAAGAAAAAATTTCTACCGCCAGCAAAGCAGCCTTTCCGTCAATAAGAATGCAAAGTTTTCCCGCCAAAACATGCCGGCGTGCACTTGCATTTCGGTTCGTGCAAGTTAAGTATTCGATTTCATACTTTCCAAAAAAACTTAAAGTCGCATTTTTCACATTTACATTAAGAGCCGTTGTCTGAGAAAACCGGGCAGAGTCAAAGGATGGGGATAGGCCGATTTCCTTGATTTTTCAGCATTTGTTTCCAAAAGGCCGATTTTCCAGCATTTGTTTCCAAAAGACCGATTTTTCATTAATTAGAATAAGTCTATTGTTCCATATAATTTCATTTTGAATACCTTTGCTTGATTTTGGGGTGGTTTGTTTTAATTCTGACCATGCATTATACACTGGTGGTAGTTCTAAATCCAATTTTTTTAATGTCGTAGTCACAGATAAATATTAACTTCCTTCCTACTTTTTCTAGGTAGTGAAGTGGAATGATTTTCCATTGCAAGTCTTTCTCATTTAAAAGACGTTTGACCCAAAGGATTTTTAGAGATTTACATAGTAAAGACATATCAGGCATTTTCAGTCCGCCGTTTTTTATGCTTTGTGTCATCATGGTTCCCTTGACTTTTGAGGGTACAGAGTTCCACAGAAAGTTTCTTATGAGAGAGTTAACCATTTTGGGAAACGACTGAGGGGCGTGGAGATTGCTACACGTGTAAATTAATTTGGATATCCCAAACATTTTTAACACACAAATTTTGCCTATTGGTGTTAACCCTCTTCCGCTCCATATTTTTAACGATTTCTCTAGTTTTGCTAATTTTTTGTAGAAGTTACGCTTTTCACATTATTCTTAATCGTACGAGAAGTGAGCCCCTAGTACAGAGATTGATTTCTTAGGCCACGAGATGTCAAATAGATTTTCTTCTCGCCGTTTCATTATCCCGAGCCACATCCCTTCACATTTGCTTTTGTTCAGAGTCAATCCAGAGACTAGTCCAAATAAATCTATAATTCGAAATACTTCTTTAGCCGATGATTCATTGCTAACAAAAGTTGGGATGTCATCTGCGTATTGCGTTAACAAAATTTGCTTCTTTGATAACGGAATTCCGGCTATATCTTTGCTTGTTCTGATAAGATGGGAAAGAAGTTCAACTGCGATTGCAAATACGGAGCCTGACAGGGGATCTCCTTGCCTAACACCCCGTTCAATAGGGAAGTAATTAGATGAAAAACTATTATTTATTATGCAGCTATTCGCGTTTCTATATAACGTAGAGAACCATCTAATGAATGAATCACCAAAATTAAAAGATTACAAAACTTTCTTAATAAAATTATGCTCAAAGACAATCAAAGGCATTTTTAAAATCTAAAAAGAAAGCTAATCCGGGGTATTCCTTGTAGTCAGTGAAGTATGGTACGTCATCTATAGTCCTTATGCATTCTCCTATAAATCTCACTTTTACGAAGCCCGCTTGATCAGAATGAATTATACTGGATAGTACTTTTTCTACACGTAAAGCGAGCGCTTTTATCAGACAAATGAGCAAAAATCAGTCGTTATTTATTTTATTGACAATCATAGTAAAAATACAATACTTGGACAAAAAGATGCTAAGATGTTACAATCAATCATTGGTTTAAAAAAAATTAAGTATAAAAAATTTTTTTCTTAATAAAAAAAAATTCAATCCATAAAAATTTAAAGTTCATAAAATTTGAGTTCGTAAAACGAATTCAAATAGCAAATAGCGTTATTTATCAACATAATACATATGAGCAAAATTACTTTTCGTTGCCTTTCTTTTCTGCTCGTTCAGCTTTGAGCTTTCCGTCGAGTAGACTTTGCAGTTTGAAATAAGTTCCTCTTTGAGTACTTTCTGCCTACGTGCAAGTTCCCCAATTGGAAACTTTTCCTTTGCTATTGTCTTGGAGCTTCTTGCTCTCTTCCTACTCTTCCTTAGCATTTTCAAAAGCAACGAACAATGCTCTCTCCCAGTTGTACTAATCCAGCTAGGGATGAACCTGGTTGTGCTTCAACACTGGTCAACACGGCCAGACTCCATCTGGGATAGAGAAGCCGCTGCTCAAATGGCCGTATTCCTGAGTCCGTCAGCCCGGCGTGCACATGTATGTAAGAAATTGCTCTGCTTAATAATCTGGAGCTGAGCAATACTGTTATGTGTTAGTTAATAGTTAAGAAAGTGCAATATGCTGAATCGCAATCCCAACTGACAGAGTAAAAAATACCATACCTTTGACACGAAAAGCAAGTAGAAATCTTGCAACTAAATTTTCAAAATTTATAAAAAAAGTACTGTACTAAAAAGTCATCACTTGATCTGAAAAATCGTTACTTGAGCTGAGGAACTCTCCCCAAGACTTTATCATGAATTTCACATTGCTTTTGCAATCCTATTAAATGAACAAATCTAATATATAGTATTACTGCTTTAAAAAAATTACTTTCTAACAAACATTTGATCAAATTAACAAAACACAAAGTTTCCTCAGTTCATGTCACGTGATAAGACGACAATAAAAAGCATATTACTGGTCTGTGCCAAGAATATTGTTAACACATTTATTGTGTTATCAAGCCTGTTTTTTCGCATTTGCAATGTTGTATACATAGTTAACAGCTAAAAGACAGAGAGCACATCGCTCTGTCTCCTTAACGTCATAGACAGCCTTGCGAACCACAACACGACACAGTTACATACCGTACACACAAATACAGCACAAAAAATCACACAGCCATAGAAAAATCGGTCGATGTTGATGATCGGTGCTACAGTTTTAATTTACCTCAGTTTTTATATACAATAAATCACTAAGAGTTGTCCAAGCTAGACTAGGGTAGTTGTACTCACTTAAAATCTTAAAATTACTTGATGGCTAGTGATCAACACCTTGCGGAATAACCCAGCTTGATTGACACACAGCAAGGTACACTGTAATGCGGACAGACCAATGGCCAATTATTTTCATATTAACAGACTTTTCTGAATGTTTTTCAAATCGAAATTGCTGACATTTTGTGTTTAATAGCATTGTTTGGTGATTGTAAAATTAGCCCTTTGTTTGGTTTCTTTGGAATTTTTGTGCGAGAATCCAAAAAAAATGATATGCTTATGATCAGGTTAGAACAACGTATTCTCATACTCAGAGCGGGTTAGTCCATGTGGCCTTTTGCCAAACACAGCGTTCTTTAACAAAGTGATTTGTTTTCTATTTGCACATTTGTCAGATCTGAAACATGTTAAATCTATGACTCCTATGAATCGTTTTAATCAACTTGCAATATCTCAACAGTACCAAGTGATAGCTCCAGCTCATTTGTTTTTGTATGTCTTGCCACAGTTGAGACAACTATTTACAAAGTTGAATATATTTGAGCAAAGAATGGTTTTTATGACTTTTGCTTGTCGTGAGAGGCTTTTATAAGATTGACCACTTTCAAGTGACCTTGAAAAGGAGCAAAATCGAAATAAAGATATTCAAGCATAAAAGCTGAAGGCGCGGTGGAAACACCCTTGAATCCCACGACGTTTTTGTTGTTAAGGCCACTAAGAATACGCGCTTCTTTGAAAAAAAGGCGCTTGTCTGCCTCTTCTGCTCCTAGGAGCTTCTTAATTACAACAGTGTTTGCTGCATACTTAGCCACAAACACGGCACCGAAAGAACCTCTCCCAATTTCCTCCTTATTGACAGATCTGCCCACTGGAAGGAAGCAGATCCAATACATACTCGGAAGCACGGTCCCGCTTCTTTCCTTGTAAAGAAGGGAATTTGAACGCCATTCGGAAGTCATAAATTACATCTTCGCAAGCACATGTGCTGAAAACGTTTTCCCGCCAAAGATATCACGTGTCATAATCACATAAACAAAATACACCTTTTGTAAATAAGAACATTTTCTCATGAACTATTAAAAAAATTAAATTTTGCTTTTCCCCCTCTATTTCGCACTTGGTTGAACAGAAAGTGTAATCAACTTTTACAAACGTCATTCTACATTTCTGGATGGCTCTCCTTCCTCAATTTAGTCCAATTTAAAAAAAGATATTCAGTTACACAGAACAAGAAATTAAAGCACGTAACACCTGACAGATTGAAAAGCTAAGTGATACGTTAGTAAATGAATTGTTGGTTGATTCAATTATGGTCCAAAGTTTTATATTAGATTACTAGTGACCCAGACACTTCATTACCTTTGTCGCGTTTTTAAGTAAACACAAGACAGTCATGCGGCACCGCAGCCGTGGCGTGCAGTTCTTCAAGAACGTTTCTAAATTTATAATTATGAGCCAACGTTTTCGAGATTGTAGCAACCAGAATGTGTTTTTTTTAAAGTGTAACATTACATTTTGTAAACTTCAGTCATTTCAGTGCTGGAACTCCAGTAATTTATTTACATTCATCACAAAATAGTTAGTGTCCAACGCTATGAATGTTTATAAAAGCATCTGTGCGCGTTGGAAATTTCCAATGCAACCAACGTTAAATGCGGTTAGCTTTTAAATACATACTATACAGTGCTGTGCATTTGGCTTTTGAACTGCACTCAGTACGTGACCGCTTGGCAAAGAAAATGCCGCTTCTTAAGAGACAAAGAGCAACATATATGTTTCAAGTAGTTTTAAATATTTCTGTAAGCAAAAACAGAAAGTTAAAACCGTTCAACAAAAACATTATTACTTGAAATTTTATTCGTTGTCAAACTTAAACTTTGTGGACTGGCGGGAACAAACTTGCAGTGACCAAACATATAGCATCGCTTGACAAAACAATTTTTCGGTTTTCCGTTTTAAAGATTCCGGCTTTTTCGGTTCCCCCTTTTAAAGATTCCGGCTTTTCTCGTTCCCCCTTTTTCCGTTCCCCAAGATTCCCCGTTTCCAAATTCCGGCTTTTTAAAGATAGCCAACAGAGATCCCAAGCCTTTGATAGTCCGCTAATTTGAGCGAAATCAAAGATACAGTGTCATTCTTCACCCGTCTGTGTTTCTCATAGTAAAAACAAATCAGATTTAGGACAGTATTTGACGAGTTCCCCGCCCAAATCACTGATTACTCATTCACGAAGTAACTTTGTTTTGAAATATCCCGTGGTGAAGGTAACATATCCGAGCGAGGGCTGGGGTGAGTGACGCACTTCTTTTTTTTTTGAAAAAAATCTCTTTCAGAAATATAAATAGAGGAAAAGCCCAACTTTAATTTTTTGTCACTATAAATTTTTCATATCTCAATAACTAGAATAGCCAGTATGCAAGTAAATAGCTTTTATGGAAGGAATAAAAAGAAACATTTTTTAAAACTGATGATATTTTTTTTAGAGGCGAAGTCAGGGGGGAGGGGGTCGTTGGTTGTCCGTAACCCCCCCCCCCCTTTGTGAGATAGTAAGTGGTGAACTGCGAGGCTAGAATAGAAAAAATGTTGTCACATGAAACTCAGCTCCTATAGATGCAGCTATTTTAGGGGCTTGTTACTCTGCGTTATGCTTTTCCGAAAAAATGCCACGTGACAGGTCGCACGTCGACACAGGCTGGGGTGACCCCCCCCCCCTTTGAAAAATCCTGGCTATGCCCCTGATTTTCTTTAAAAAAAGATTTAAAGTTCTGTAATCATGTTACCATTTATCAAAAACTCTATTTAGTCCATTTTTTTAACAGAAAGAGGAATTTATTGCAGTTTCATCTAGCTCGCTCTATTTAAACAGAATCCGCTTCCATGCAGCTGCAGCCTTCAACCAATTTCAACAGGAGTTTCTTGTAAGGAACTTTTCTTTTAACAGACTGGTACTTCCAGGTCTAACTCATCGCAGAGGAACCGGAGAAAACTGACTTTAGCCTTCTCAATTGACCCTGTCCGCACCAACTCGCACACGTTATATTGATTGCATACTATTGGGTGGAAAAGTTGCAGCGAGGACAGAACCGACTCCCTCCTTATTGTTGCCGCGACGTCTTCTTCGATGGCAGATCACTCGACTGTTAGCGAGATTTCGCGGCAAGCCGTGAGAAAAACGAAGAGACCTTCTGCGATGTAGGAACTCGCTGAGAACAAATAGGCGTGCTCCGTTTGAGTCTTTGGCCCGCCTCATTTCTTTCGCCACGGTCTTGGCATCATGCTTTAGCCCTGTTATTTCTCCTATCTTGAATTTGGCTGCGAGGTACTCTTTCTGCTTGTCATTAAACCGATATGGTTTCTTGAACTGGTTTAGTGCCCATCCTTCTGATAGAGAAGGGGATCCACTAGCTATAGATTCAGGAGCTCCTAGCGATTGTACAGAACTAGTTGCCTCGCACAGCTTCATCACATACGTTTCTTTTGCGAGTTCCATTGTGGTCGCTCTCTCCAGAGATTTTGTGCATTTTTCGAAAAGCAAGTGTCTTTCTAACGAGGAATACCTTTGAAATACTCGCGTGCAACCGTCTTTCGAGCAGCTGAATACCAAGCCAGTTTCACTCTCTCTTGTATCCTCATCGGATGAACGAGTTTCATTCCGAGTTGATGCGCAGTGCGGAGGCTTTTTCAGGGGCTTGAAATCTCCATCCGAAAAAGTAACTGTTATCCAAGTTGAACTTATATCTGGAAACATACCACATACTATTTTTATAACAATAGAAGGAATATTTATAAAGGGAAAATAGGGTGGAGTCTGAAAAAGAGAGAAAGAAAAGAAAGGATAGACACAAAATAAACAAAAACCCCTCCCCCTCGCCCTCCCCCATCCATTTTTTTCTGACCTACATGTAGCTTAAAATGTCTGCCCTCTTCCTCGCGACCTTTGAAGGACGAGTTAACACACAAGCAAACGCCTCCATAAATACCCTCAATGGTCGAATGATTGAGCCAACAACGAATAAACAACATTTCGTTTTAAAAAAATAAATCATGCAAACAAGAATTTACCTTGTTGTCCCTGGAATGCAGTCAAACGTTTCCCCTGGCCGATCTGCTAAGCTCGTCTGGCAACAGAGCTTGTTTGAGTGTATAGAAATATATTCAACTTGTTGATTCCAGGGATCTTCGACTTGTCGCTTTGTTGTTCCTGTATAGGCTCCACAACTGCAACACGCACTCCTTGTGAAAGAATCGTCTGCTTTATCTCTTGCGCTGTAGTCACATCATTGCCCTCATTCAAATACATTCTTATGTGATTTTTGCATGTCGCAAACGTGCGGTCGGCGGACCCTTTTCCTCCCTGAGGATCGGTAAAGTCCACAGCAAGGACCCGCATTCCTGAGGACAATTCGATGGCTGGGGTGGATAGATGGGTTGTGGCGCTGTGGTACGCCCCGCGTTATCTTGTCTAAAATAGACTTGTGTTTTTTTTAGGGTTCTCCCTCTTAAGCGTTCGCAGCACGTGCTCTATAAGTTGTACCACCGTTGAGCTTCCTTGGTTGGAAAACAGCACAATGTGGACGAACGTCTGGGTCTCTATGTTCCCATTGACTTTTCTGGTCACCACGCTCAAGTGCCACGAAACGCCACGCTTGCCAAACCAATCACTTTGGCTCTCTCGGTAGCGTTGTGGCGGACATTTCACACCCCAATCATTCGTTATTAGACAGGTTTCATTGTCAAGCAAGTTTAAAACATCCAGCCTTGCCTGGTCTTGATGGACAGAGCGATTTTGGTTGCATTTCCAAAGCTGGATTGACTGCTTGGCATGCTCGTATAAAAATAGGACTTCATCGCGGTTCTCGGGCACATCAAAGTTTGCTTCGTTAACGGCATGTTCAATAGTTTCAAGCGTCTCTTCCAACGTCTGGCATTCAGTACAATGCTGAGTTTGGCTGTGGTTGCAACTCTGCTGCAAGGCCTTGTCGCTAGCACCACTCAAGGAACAAGAGGCTCTACGCAGCCTATACTCATGCGCACGTTATAGTGGAACGAAATTAGTACCTAATGTCTGTGTACCTTCGTCTATTTTGAAACTGAAACAGTAATTACATATGTAAGATATTTAAAAATTGTATTGAGCTGTCTTTTTCGGAGGTATTTTAAAGACAATTTTAATTAGTTTATTGTTGAGAAATTTATGGAATATTATGGAATCGCACACTCAGGTGGGTAAATTTGTAGTCATTGTCTTCTTCAAGCTGTGGAATTAGGTGATTCCAAACATCTAAAACGATTTGACCTGTGGCATCACCAATAGTAGCATTGAGGACTTGGTACTTGGCTTAGCCAAGAACTTTTGTTTCACCAAGTTTAAGAACTTTACATACCACCGTTATGTTATCTTCTGGCCGTTCATGGAGCTTATCTAAAGTCGTTAGTTTCTGCTTGCTCAGTTCTTTTGAGAACTGAAATGGGCACTCATAGCTGCTTGGAAGTGGGATTTGTGTGATGTCATTTACCGCCAGTTTAGTCTGATCGGCGGTGTCTGTGTAGCGAGTGATCTTCACTGGTATTCTAGCAGTTTTTTTTCAGCCAAAATGGCTCGCTTTGATGTTGTATAACATAGAACTTCCTGTATCAATTCATCTCCTAGCTGTAACTTGAATGTGGAATAATCCAGTGTATCTCTTTTGTTGCGCTTCACTGGCGAGACACTGTGTACATATCTAATAAGGCTTTTAGAACTTTTGCTATTAGTGGGACTAGTGGGAACAACAACATTTGCAGAAGATTTAGTTTCTTGACTATTAGGAGCACAACCAGCTGTGGGAGCAGTGGTACTGGGACTGGTAGGAACAACAACACTTGCAGAAGATTTAGTTTCTTGACTATTAGGAGGACAACCAGCTGTGAGAGCAGTGGTACTGGGACTGGTAGGAAGAACAGCACTTGCAGCAGATTTACTCTCTGGAATACAAGGAGCACAACTAGTTGTGAAAGCAGTGTTACTGGGACTGGTTGGAATAGACACAATTGTTAATGATTTAACCTCAGGATTACCAGGAACACTTTTAGTCGGCGATCTAAGTTCATTCACTTTCTTTCTTGATTACATGACAGTACTCGTCCTGCAAAAGGCAGAAAGATGTTAATTGTGAGAGTTAAAGATTTATTAAATAAGCCCAATTTAGTATTTAATCTTGTCTAGAGTTTACCTAGATTCTAACTAGAGTCTAGAGTCTAACTAGAAAACCCTTGGTTAACTTAGACTCTAGGCATCTCCTCATTCCTTAAAGGTATCTGGTACGAAAATACAAAAATCATTAGATTAATCAAATACCGCCAGATGCCTAAAAATGAAACACGCATGTAATGTAATTACAAAAGGAGTGCGAATAAAAGTTATGTTATGTTATGTTATGTTATGTACATCAGCAAAAGAAAAAGAGAAATGAATGCAGGGTTGCAACAGCAACAACACTAAATACTCACCTCTTGAGCAGCATGGAAGCTGTACAAAGTCTGCGTGACCAAATGAGTCACAAAGGTTTTAATAACAAGTTAAATAACAAATGACATTTTCCATTCCGCATAAAATATCACAATAAGGTTAACTGAAAGTGTAGTGCTTTAGTGGTGCATGCAATGAAAAATAATATATAACATGTTTTGCAAATAAACCAGGAAAATAGGAATATTTTTGTATGTTGTATGTCTCGATTTCGTGTTGAAAAATTTCTGGAGCTGATGATAATCCAAAGACCATTCTCGTATAACGCTTGATTCCAAGGTGTGTTGAGAACGTGGTTAGGTTTCGGCTTTCAGGAGCCAGTGGAATTTGCAGAAATCCCTGTCGTAGGTCTAGCTTGGAGAAGTGACAAGCTCCGTTTAGATCATGTATAACTTCTTCAGTGGTTAGTGTGGGATGTCTCTCACGTTTAACAGCAGTGTTTGGAAGTCGCATGTCAATACAGCAGCGAACTTCATCAGGATTTCATGGTTTGGGAATACAAACTAATGGGGACACCCACGGTGTTGGACCTTCTGTATCCTCAATGATGCCTGCTTCTTCTAATTTCTGGAGCTCTGTCTCCACTTGTTTGCGAATATTGAAGGGTATACGTCGGTGAGGTTGAACAACAGGAGTAACTGTCTCATCAACATGAATGTGTACAGACGCATCTTTAAGTTTTCCATATCCCTGGAAAATATCTGAGAACTCATCCATCAGCTGTTCATAATCAGTGGGACTGTCACATGCTGTAGGACAGTGCTCACGGAAGGATTTATCTGAATCAGACCAAAATCTGAGGCAGTTGTAAAACAGAGCAAGGACTTATAATTTCCATCCACAACATAAAATGTCACATTCGACAATTTAGCTTCATATTCAATAACGGTGTCAAGCCTTCCCAACAAAGAGATAGGCTTATCTGAGCCATAAGGATAAATGTGGACGTTTGTATTGTGCAAGTTCACTGTTCCCTGTTTGGCAAGCTGGTCATAGTGGTGTTTTGCCAATATGTTGACCGACGAATCAATAAGAACTGGTATTGGCACGGAGTTGATTGTCAGCTGTACTTCTGGCGTATTGCTTGAATTCATACTGACAGAGTATGTGTACTCATCCGACGATGAACTTTCGATTTCCACAGTGTCCCTTGGACGTTCAATTTCCGTGGCGTTGACATTACCTCGTGGCTGGGCCGAGTTGGCTTTGTTTTGCTTCGATCTGCACATTTTCTGAATGTGATTTTGCTTTCCACATGCAAAACAGGTTTTCCCTTTTGCGATACAGGGTTTATCTTCTTTGTGAGGCCATATTCCACCACAATTTCTACAAATTTGCTCCTTCTTGCTTCGAGCGTTGTGACGTGATAGAGTGAATTGACTCCCTCTGTCTCGATTTTTCCTGCTAAGTTACCAACTTCCATGGTTTTCGCTTGTTGTTCAGAGG
>JAOBYE010552415.1:0-12719 GCA_025403585.1 Parazoanthus swiftii
TTTGTTTAACCCTGTGAAATAATTTCTTGAAAACTGCAAACCAAGCAAAATAGAAAGATAAAGCAAAAATTAGGAAAACTGTATGTTTTGGGTTGACTTAAATGATTTATAACTAAAATAATTTAGATTTGTCGACAAATTATTGCGCAATAACAATGACGTCACAAATTACGCACTAGTCATTAAAAATAATATTAGATTATTAATTTTATGTTTTTTACCTTTAATACTCACACACATATCATAATTATCATAAAATACAGTAAAAATGTTAAAAGAAAAGTGTTTTAGTAAAAATTAACCAAAAACGGCTGTCAATAAAACCGTTGCCATGGAAACGGGTTGTCCTCTAATTATAAAATTTTATCATAAAAATAATCTATGACAAATTTTAGTAAAAGTCAGAAAATTGAGCACTATCAGATGAACAGAAGCAAAGTTATTAAAAGTTGAAATCGGCGCGGGCACTTTCTGCTCCCCCCCCCCCATGTCAAATAGGGTTAATGCGGCTGATGACGTTGGAAATAAAATTGTAACAGCTATTTCAAGAGCTTTTGCAAGTCGTTCGTAGTACTGGCTTGATTCAAAGTGGCTTTTGTAGGATATCCACACGTTGTTTTCCATATTTAGAAGTGTCTCGTCTAGTTTTTCTCTCTGATCCTTTGTCACTCGACTAAACTGCTGCGGAATAAAGGATTGAATCATTCCCATTTTGTAGTTCTTTGGTCTCGAAACGTGTTAGTTCTCGTCTTCGATGGACTTTGAAATATGAACGGAGAAAGTTGTTGCAAACGATGTAAGTCAGACGATTGCCGAACAATAAAAGGTTTGGCGGCCAGTGTGCGAAATACAGTCGTATCAGAATAAATCAACAAAATGTGACGTCATTTCACTTCCTGTTCCCAAGCACCTTGGCGCATTTGCCCTTCCGCATAGCTAATCAAACGCAATAGCTTTTTTAAAAATTGTTGTCAACAAAGTTTTCGTTTAGCGTTGTCACTAACCATTTTTGCAACCTGGGCTTACCAGAAAAAACTGGCTGAATACGCGCCTGGAGAGTGCGTTTATTTAAAACAGTGCACTTTCAAACTATCGGCAGCGTATTCATTTGAGACAGTGTGCTTATTCAAGAAAGTCTGCTTACTGTAAACAGCGTGTTTATTGGTTAACAATGGGCATTTTGAAGACAATGTGCTCGGTAGAGACAGATTATTTATCCGCCAGCTTGTTCTGCTGCAGATACGGTGTCTATTATTTGATTCCGTATTCTAAAGGAACACAAGCTTGCTATGTTTTTAATATACTTCAGTACTGGAAACAGGTTATTTGTTGATATAATTGCTTGAGATAGTGTCTAAAAACTACAAACAAGTTTTATTTTCGTGTTCTTTGCAAAAGCACATCTGTATGGCTTTGTATTTTATACGCTAGTAAACTAATCCTTTTATGTTTTTCTTGATGTTCTAGAGCGTGGATCTTTTTATAACAAAACGCGGGCAAGTACTGCTTTCGTATACATGGTATTACGAAAAATCTACTGGATACAGTGCGCTTATTTTAGAAAACAGACTCAACACAAACATAAGCCATAATCTGTTTCAGCACATGTCGCATTTTGATCTCATCACTTTAACTTATTTAGATCTCAGGCCCATAAAACAAAGTTTGGGAGAGCTCAACTGTCTACAAAAAGTTTTTGCATTGTTATTGTCTTGTGCTGCGTTTCACTAATTTGTTACGTTTCGTATGATACTCTCAATTGTTCCGTTGTATGCTCTCCTTTTACCAATGAACATGTTCATCTGGCAACAGGTTCTCGTCTTTGTGTATATCATACGTCACCAGCCCAATCGTGTCTTGTTTGGAGCATGCGCTCTGCTTCTTCAGTAGCACGTATCGGTACGCAAGGATGACTACAGCGGCCAGCATAATGATAATAAGGACAATCAGAGGGACTAGAGCCGCTGCACTCGATCCCGCGCTCTTCTGGTTGGATGTGTCGGTACCATGTGCTGCATCTGATAAAAAATCAGGACAACAAAACTTTCAGGACAAAACAGCGTAAGCCCCAGTCGCGAGCTCGATATTGGTTCGGCCTTGATATCAGATCTAAGACTCATTCTCATTCTCAGTCCCAGTCCTAGTCTTAACCCAAGTCTCGATCTCGATTTTGAACTCGGTCTTTGCTAAAGTTTCAGGTCTCATTCCAACTCCTTCTTTCAACCTACTCTCAGTATCACGGTCTTAGTCTCTGTCTGTCTGTCTGTCTGTCTGTCTGTCTATCGGTCGGTCGGTCGGTCTCTCAAGCAGGCATATTCTACCTAGATTCATTACTATTCTACCTAGATTCATCCAAAAATAAAAGTTTTTCCTTTACTGGAGCAAAAATATGGAAATCTATCCCATAAAACCTAAGGTCCGCTACTACTCTTCCTTCTTTTAAAAAGAAAATAAGGATCTCGCTGTCATCTAGTCATCTAGTTTTTATTTAAATATGTATTAACACTTTGTAAATTTGTCTTGTAAATATAATATTTTAGTCAGTAATATTTTAATGAAGTACGGCTTTTCTAAAAAAGCAGTTATGTAAACTGATGTAAATTGCCGTGGTTAAATAAAGTTTATTCATTCATTCATTCATTCATTCATTCATTCATTCATTCATTCATTCATTCATTCATTCTCTCTATCTCTGTCTGTCTGTCTGTCTGTCTGTCTGTCTCTGTCTGTCTGTCTCTGTCTTTCTCTGCCTTTCTCTGCCTCTCTCTGTCTCTATATTTCTCTCTCTGTCGCTGTCTCTGTCTCCGTCTCTGTTTCTGTCTGTCTCTGTCTCTCTCTTTGTCTCTCTCTCAACATAAGCTAATTTTGATTACTGTATCAATTTTGGACAGTGATGAGTTATCAAGCAAGCGGATGAAAGCTGCATACTTACAAGAAATGTTCTTTTTGGCACGTTCAACAAGCTCAATAGTGTAATTAGCTCTGCCAGCAATGTTGGACACGTGACACACGTAAACTCCAAAGTCTTTCGGCTGCCTTGGAGTCACGACCAGAATGTTATTGTGCACCTTAACGTTGTCTGAGTCTTTAACTTCTTTTCCGTCTTTAGTCCATGTGTAGTGAACCGGGAGAGGGTTGGTTGCCGAGCATATCACATTTACAGGGTTACCAAGGAGGGAGTCGACTTGTTTTCTGGTTAATTCCTTGTTGATTGTTGGTTGTCCTAAACAACAAAACAGTTGTATCGTTAATACTACCGCCAGAGACTACGTTTTGTCATTTTATCATGCGAATAAAAAGTCTTTAACTTCACAGCACGGACAACAATAGTAACCTTTAAGCACCCGTTGGGATATAACAGAAGCAGTTTGGAAGCGGTTGTAAATTCTTACTATTCTTTTCACGCGATAAGGATATCAATTCTAAACTACCTCGTGCATCGATCAACATCTCCATTCCAGTATACAAAACAAATGATCAATTAATCAAAGTTTCCTAAGATTAAATTCACCATTCTCTTGCATTGTTAATAGAAAGTTAATAGAGACCGGTAGTTTATATGAAGTTTGCAACTGATCTTTTGAACTTTTGGTCGTTAGCTGGTTAAGCATCTATTCTGGACTGTGTGTAAAGAGAAAAGCAGCCAAACGAAGATGCAGAGGTCTGCGAAAATAAATAGCTCTTGACAGGAATAAGATTGTTTGGCGGCCGCCCAAAATAAACTTGAGAGCTGTGAAACAATTTTAAGGGTTGCGCTGTAATATTACTTTCCAAAACCAATATCAAAACAGAGCCAAGTACACCACAAAGAAAATGGATGTTATAAGGTTGTATTATAAGCATTGTATTAACTTCTATCTAACTCCAAAAGGCGGGAATTAGAGAAAAGGAAAACAAGCCTGAATTTTTAAATTGCGATTAATTTCTGTTTTTTTTTTCAAAAGCATTGCGCGATTGTTTATAAGAACCAGATAACTGCAGTCGTTATTTTTGCGTTTCATGGTACATTCGCAAACTACGAACATCATACTTGATAAGTTGTTTCGTTTGCTAAGCATAGGGTTTTGCACAGGTTTTGTAAATTTCCTTTGCTTTGACGCTCACTGATTTTGTTTTCAAATTTGACCGTACATCGATCAACTGTTGCAAACAACTCAATGTGGACAAATTGTCCTTTGTGTTAGCATGACGCTAATCGTGTTTACCACCCAAAGTGTTGTGCGAAACCTGCAGATTGAAATCCACCGTTGCGAAGGAACATCTTTTGCTCCTTACAAACATGACCAACCTAGTCATAGGTGTGTGCAAGGTTAGCGAACTTGGTAACAATACATAAGATGTCCTTATTTTATTTTACTCTAAGTATTGCTATAAGGGTTGTTAAGACGAAAAACAAGTAATAGGATTATATAATTTTGGGTAAAAATGTAATATCATATCATACCAAATACGGTGAGGTTTCTAGCAATTGTCGCGTTCCCAGCAATGTTCTTAGCCACGCACTGGTACAGACAAGAGTCTTTCCTTCTCAATTGCTGGAGAACTAGTATTTGTTTATTGCTCTGAAAAATAATCCTTTCTGTGGTTTCCAAATAAACGCCATCTTTTCGCCATTCTAGTTCTGGTGGTGGATCACCGACCGCATCGCAGTGGAAAACAGTGTTTTGTGTTTGTGCGACATTTACTGACCGCTTGGGAATAGTCTTGAACCAGGGACGCTCTGGTGGAAAAGAAACTTTTTGCATTAGTTTGAAAATATTGGCAGGCTGTGATCTCGGAATCCATAGTGGATATGACAACCCGGTAGTGATATAGGCTGTTGGTAATTGTCCTGGTTTTCAGAGAACAAGGAGCCAGATCATCTCCACAAAGCCTGGAGTAAGATAAACTCCATAAAACCTAAGCAATACTCTTTTCCAAAAAAACAGGGAGGACTGTATTAATTTATACATTAGTTCGGAGAATCTTGAGATAACGCAAGTAAGTTCTTTGTTTTTTGATTCTCTTTTGAAATACTCGCAGAAACCCAGCAACAAAAACCGCTAATTACGCCAACATCTGAGCAGTTTCGGGATTAGCTTTGCTATTTGAAACTTAATAAAGATTAAAGTTTTCTTTTTAGGAAACCAGGCCTGACAATTCCAAAAAAAAAAAAACCTATCCAGCAGTTTGATTGACGTAAATAGATTTTTATGCTCTTGGTAGACATAAATATGATTTCTTTCTTTTGGTTTAGCTGACTTACAATTTCTTGAACTTGCTCGTGTCCTTTATTATTTGAGAATAATTCGTTTACGAATATAGTTTTTCTGTCACCCAACAAAGTGGTTGATGTCACATGTTAAATACACCGAGTTTTGCTTTGTGACATTTTCCGGAGCACACTGAGAACTTCTTTTGTTTTTTCAGTGAAAACATTGTTTGACGTCACACGCAGGCAATGGTTGGCGTCACATTCAAAACGGACAGACTTTCTCGGTATTTAACATCAAAATGCAAACTTATTGACTTTCAAATACTATCTATCAATACCTATCTATTTATATATCATCCTAACATAGACTATATCTAGACTCCTAAAAACACTTAACCTCATTGAAGACTACGGTTTAGAAATTAATCTTACGGGAAAAACCTAAAAATCTAAAGTTTAGCAAATAGCTTACCGTAAACCGTCAGTTGTGCAGTTGAGGATTTTGTGCCGACAGAGTTTGATGCTTCGCACGTGTAAGTCCCTTCACACAGTTTGTTGTTATCCGCGTTCTTTATCATCAATGTCCCGTTTTGGGTTATTTTTGCGTCTTGTATGAGATATTTTCCGTTTAGTTTCCAGCGGATTCGTGGTGTCGGGACGGCAGATGCAGCACAGGACAGATTGACACATTCTCCTTTTACAATAGTGTGGTTTCTTGGCGTGTGTGTGAATTGAGGAGGTCCTACAAAACATTTCAACGATTGTCATTGATGACATACTTACACACACAACAAAGAAACATCGATCTTCCGCCGGATAATCGATTTTCTAAAGTAAAGGGTTTGGAAGGAGGGAGTTTTCTGTGGAGGAAGGAAACTACTCCCTGTTACATTTCTAGCGGGTCTGTTCAAAGGGGTGGCCGGACGTGAGCAAAGGTACGTGCTTTGCTAGTCTTTTTCCCTTGGATACGAAACTCAGGTTTCTTGTAATAATTAAAGGGGTAAACAGCTTTCGGGATATCAACCAAATACGAAGAAATAAGGTATAATAAATGAAATACAAAAACCCAAAGTAGAAATCCATCATGGAGAATCGGAACCGAAAGGGAAAAAAATCATCCAACAGATGATGCGTAACTGATTGAATTTGATTTATAGAGATCGCGCAAGACTAGTTTTGTATTTATCTTTGTAAGTTGCTGTCACTGTTTTCACGAATTGAGTACTAGAATTTTGTCAAAACGCCAGAATGCATAAGGTTTGCTCTAGGTTGGAGGAGGTGAGACGACGAGTGCGCGACTTTCAACCGGAGCTCCCTAATGTGTTATTCACTAACTTACCGTGAACTAAAACGGTTCCACTACTATTGGTCCCGCCCACCGTGTTGTCAATCACACAAGTGTACACACCGCTGTCTTCATAATTGGTGTTAGTGATCTGTAATTCAGATATCACCAACTTGTCACCTGATGTTGATGAAGATAGCGTCAATCTGTTACTTTTCTTGATTTTCTCTCCATTTTTCAACCACGCAACAGTTGGTAGAGGATTTCCTTTTCCCTCACAGATAAGACTTGTAATTTTGCCTGTAACAATGATCTGGGTTTTTATCATCCCACGGATCACTGAAGGAAAAGCTGTCAAAATGAAAAGTGTGTAACGTTAGGAGTATTATAATAAGTTAAGTCCAAGTTGTCTTGTTCTTGCTTCAAGTTCATTTGGTTAACGCGTTAGTAAGCATTTTAAAAGTGTTGCTGTCAGAGAAAATCAAAAGCTACAAATGTTGCCTTTCGTAATAATTTTGGATAGCTTTCGAAAGCCTAAGAGGTGCAGGGGATCGGCCGACCCAGATGTTTTGCCCCTGCAAGGTTTTCTCTGATAGTAACACTAAAGCATCAACGTTACTCTCCATACAAGGAAACTGTTGATGTCATCGGCCACATCGAGCGTAGCCTGCGTGCAGGCTCTTCGTGCGGTTTGGCGATATAGTTTTGGGAAAGAAAAAAACGATTCGCTGAGAAAGGCGGGCGGAGAGGAAAATGGGGAGAGTCCTGCTTATCTCCCCATTCTCCCTCCGCCCGCCTCTCTCAGCGACTCTCTTTTTCTTTCCCAAAACTGTATCCCCAACTCGCAAGGAGGGCCTGCACGCAGGCTTCATCGAGCGCTTCTCTTTCCTCCAAATACATTTTTGGCAAAAGGAAATATTCTTGCATCAGAATATAGATTTCCATGTCCAGCGCAAGTTCTATTTCATTTAACAGTAATGAGTTTTCCGCCTTAGCTTAACGTTTTGCTTAGTTAGACTTTAGAAACAATTCATTTGATGGGTGGGCGTTGAGACCTTTTTGTCAAGCCCGGACTGCGTTTGGCGTTACAAAGTTGACAGACTTAAGAAACAATAAACCCCACTTAAGAGTAAACTAACTTCGTTCCTAAGGCTAATTCAGTTGCAATGGAAGGGACCGAGGCTTGGAGCTCACCACCGCCTATAATACTCACTGTGAACATTCAGCCGAACGTCAAACGAGTCGTTCCCAACTGAATTGGAGGCGACGCATGCGTAAACACCTTCATTATTCTCAGTTACGCTGGTCAATACAAGCTTGGGTCCGTTGATTGTTCTCGTCAATTTGTTTGACGGCTCTCGCTTAATCCACTTGTAGTCTAGGTAGGGAAACCCTTTGGCAAAACAATGAAGAGAAACTGCCGACCCCTCCAGTTTCGTAACCAGTTTTGGCAGTCCGAGTATCTTTGGAGGGGCTACAAAAAGTAAAACAGTTTAGTGTGTTGCCTATTTGAAGTATGGTCTCAAATCGAAGTATGCACTATATATCAAGTTCTTATAAGCTACATGAAAAAGGACTTCCTCTAAGGATCACAGCTGTGCCGCAGATTTAGAAAACGCATTCGCAACGTTTCCCAGCCTAATATCGCCTGACTGCCGCTATTTTTTGTCACATACTTGCTTTACAATTATACTCGACAAGAATATCAAAATTGCAAGCTTGAAAAGCGAAAATGTTTTCAGCTGGAGAATTAAAGGTGGAGGAAGGGGTTGGATAGGGGAGGAGATGGAAAATGCGTACGCTGATCTCAACCACAGAGATCTTTGTTGATATGCAAGTAATAACCACAACATTGGAATGACTTTTGCGAAAAAATATATGACAAAGATTGGCAAAAAATTAATATAAAGGATAAAACTTGACTCGTGTCATGCTATCTCAGTCTAGGCAACCAATGATAGCGTATAAAAAGTGCATTTGAGTCGTTAGGTCCTATACTAGACAGCCATGCAACACAGTTTGCTTTCAGTTTTATGAATTTGTAAAATGACAAACTTTGTCCGTACTAAAGCCGAGAATAACATAAGACATAAGACAATTATTTCAGAAAAAGAACTAGTAAAACACCAATTTGTGACTAGACCTATTCGTCCTGATAGGGAGTGTTCACACTGGTTTCAAGTATTAATAATAACTACCGAATCCAGTGACAGAAAACCAGATTCTGGACAAATTTTGCTTCACGGTAACATATGTTTGCAATGCAACTCGGTTTTTAACGCTAGGTTTATTCGAGTTTAGATTTTTTAAAATCTTTTATATATAAAGGTATGGTTAGTCTCAGCCTTGAAGTCAGTTGCTAGATAATTTTGTAATACAACCAATCTTAGTTATAGGTTTTGGTGTCATTTTTAATTCTGGAACGAAAAATCATAATTTATGAACTATCGCCTTAATATGTCTTAATATGTTTAAATACTAATTATATATAGATATGAGTGTTTTACTGTAAAATACGAAACTACATCCGGTATAAGAGTGACGTATTTTCCATATCCTCGCTAGTGAAAATATTGCTGAGGTTGTTTCTTTTTCTTTCCTGGCTCATTTCGGCGCGCGTTGTCAAAACAGTCGTCAGACAAACTGGGAGATTTGTAAACGTCACAGACGACTATCACAAACCTTTCAGCGAAGAAAATGAAAAAGAATACAAAGGAAAAACACACTATATAACCTGACAGTATTCAACGAATTTCTTCTAAGTGAACGGAGATTCATACAATTCTTTCGAAAGAGTTGCAAGATCTTGCACTCGAGTTTGTCCTTGCCGTCTTTATTTAGAGTTTTTTACGAAGCGTAGATCGCCATCTTCGTAAAAATGGGTACACAGTAAAACACTCATATCTACGAAATCTTATTTTCCACTCGAAGATAAACTTCAAAGTTCGCGCAACCAACGGTTAATATCCTCTATGTACAAATTAAACCATTTTTGGAACAGAGAACCTTGTATACTAAAAAAGATGAGTTCCAATCTGTTAATCCAAAACACCACTTCTTGTGCACTTTTTGGTAAGTTCAGTCTACAATAATCATTCTTTTCTATTCTACCCTACCAACTGGTTATAATCGTAAATTGAAAGTAATTGTTCTGACCTGGTTTAGGAGGACACCCGTACAACTCCATTCTCAAAGAGATGTGACCATGCCATGATTTTGGATAAATTCTGATGAAACGTCCTCGAATTGGCGGAGAAAAAGTGTTCTCCACTATTGTGTTTGAATCCGAATTACCCGGAAGGATCTGAAAATAATTCACAAAATTAGTTCTTGTTTCTTTGTTTTAACTTTATCTCTGTGCAGTATTTTAATATCAAAACCAGTTCAAACTTTAGATCGGCAAATTCTGCTATAATATACATACAACAAAAACACTACTACCAATAATACTACTACTATAGACACAAACATTTAATGCACTAGAATCTAACATAAATTGTGAAATAGTAAAGGTTCATACTTGGCTTTGTGCTAACAAACTCTCTCTCAATATAGAAAAATCCAACGCAATATTGCTCAACACTTTAATTTGGCTATAGATGACAAAATAATTCAACAAGACAATTGTATTAATATTTAGGAATTTTCATTGATTCAAATTTAAGCTGGAAATTACAAGTCGACTGCTTAGCTAAAAAAATAAAAAAAAGTATTGGGCTACTTTCTTAACTTCGTTATTTTGTTAATTCTACGATTCTCATTAATTTATATTACACCCTGATTTACCCATTCCTAGTTTGTATCGGTAATCAAATGGTGACAATGGAAATTAGGAAATAATTTCCATTGCGCGTTTTGTCAAAACGCAAGTGAAATTATTGTCTAATTTCACGAGTCTGCCATTTGGTTACCTTTTAACATCATAGGTGACAATTTACGCTCAAAATCGCCGGTTGATTTTTTACACTGTAATTTCACATGTGAAATTATAAATTAACGCTGAAATTTCGCGCCAAAATTAAGGAGTAATTTGTCACCTATGATATTAGTGGTATAATTGCTTGGGGTAACATTTACCCAACTACTCTTCAACCATTATATGTTTTACAAAAGAAAGCAGTATGTATTATTACGTTCTCAAAATTTGATGAGTACTCAAGCCCTTTATTCAAACAATTAGGTATTATTAAATTGCTTTATCTTGTGACCTTAAGTATTTCAGTATTTATGTATAATTCCATAAAAAGTTATTACCTTCTACCATCAATTCCCTCTTCACATCTATCTACATAGCTATAACACAAGAGCTGCATCAAAACAGTCATTTTATCTACCTAAGGCCAGAACAAATTATGGTAAATTCAACATAAGATTTCAGGGACCTAAAATTTGGAATTCAATCAATCATCAAAATAAATCTTTTTCTCTTAAACCAGTTTAAGAAAAAGATTAAAGATGAAATTTTTTGCAAGTATTAAATTTCATAATGCCATAACCTCAGCATATATGAAATAGACATTCCATACTTCCAGAAGATAACAAGACTGATGATAGTGTGCTCTTTTCTTCTCTTTTTCTTTCATTTCTAAGTGTAATTGTAATCTTAATTTATTTTGTATTTATTTACAACGAATATAAATCTATTGTACTCAAAATTACCTTTGCAAATTAGCTCCGACCGAAAAATAATTTTTAATTTCATAATGCAATCCAACTTCCAAGCATTTTTTGCTTTCAAGTTATTTTTGGAATTTGGTACCCTAAGATATTTAGTTTTTTCTACAAAAAAATGTAAATGTATGAGTAAGAATAAGGGTACAATAAATTGCTGTTGTTGTTGTTGTTGTTGCTATTACTACCATTACTCATACTACTATTACTACCATTACTCATACTACTACTACTACTACTACTACTACTACTACTACTACTACTACTACTACTACTGCTACTGCTGCTGCTGCTGCTGCTACTGCTGCTGCTGCTACTGCTACTGCTACTACTGCTACTACTACTACTACTACTACTACTACTACCAAACTGCTGCTGCTGCTGCTAACTTAATTTGTATTGCTGCTATTGCTTTTCGGTTACCGCGTTTGCTGTGTTACAAAAACGGACCATAAAACAATATGTATAAGTCTCCATTACCTTGTTGTTTGCATATTGCCGAAATTTCGTTCCGTTCTCGGAGAACTCAATGGTGTACGCTGTAACCCACTGAAAGACCCAGCTGTTCGTATGTCTACCCTGGGTGGCTATTTTGGTTACCATGACGACCGTGCCAAGATCAACCTGCAACCATTGACCAATGACGTTCCGCTTTGAAGACCACGAACCAACGTGACCATCTCTGTGTAACGTGTACAACCGCCCATATTTAGGGCCGTGTTGCGAGTCCCACATGGAAGATGAAGTTAGAGCAAAATCTGGAATCCTGCCGTTTGTCATCCCCAAAGGTTGCAAACATCCTAAAAGCAAACAATAACCATGACGTTTAGCACGTGGTTTTGTTGATAATCATAACGGGATTGAGCAGAACCAGAATGGCTCCATTAATCCTATAAAATCTCAAACTAGCAATTTGTTCTCTCAGTTGCTTGGGTATCGCTTTACATTTTGTAGGGAAGGGACGTTTAATAGTTATTGACGGAGATGTTTGTGACCTTCCAACGTAACCAAAATGTAATGTCTTTTTCCTCCCTTTGTGTTTTCTTTCTTTCTTTCTTTCTTTCTTTTGGATATAAGGAGGGGCCTAAGCCATACTCCCTTCACCCTTGAGGTGTATCAACGGCTGTTACTCTCCAAAAAAACAACAAAAAAAAACACACGAAAACAGCAAATCACACAAAAGAAAAAACTGACAGTTCAAAAACTAGCGCCCAACGAACGCCAAACAAACAAACAAAGCTGAACTAAACCCTAATTCAAGAGCCTCACAATTCTAATCGCATGAATGAAAACGGACCTTTGCATTTTTATCAGTAAATCCTTTGCACTGTGTTTACCCAAAATACACGCACTTTTCTTTGTCGAGCCCCTGTCAAAACCCCCTAGCACATCTATTCTAATGTTAGTTTTTTTCACACAAAAGCACAGATTCCTCTCTTGCAGCTCTGCACGTACTGTTCTGTATTTGTTTGTTTGTTTGTTTGTTTCTTCTTTCATTCTTTCCTTCCTTCCTTTTTACTTTCTTTCTACTACTGCTATTAGGTTGTTTCCCCAATCCGCGCTTCCCGT